>PITA01014459.1:33640-53635 GCA_004023965.1 Spilogale gracilis | reverse complement strand
TTTAACCAACTGCACCACCAAGACACTCCTAAGCAGGTGTTTATTTGATACTAAGAATATGTAACCTGAAATAAGTCAACCATAATATATGAAAGTAGGGTGGTACACATAGTATGCATGATCTCTCAAAACCATTCACAAATTATGGGGAGGAGAGTAATCAAGATATCCACAAATGTACTTCAATCCTTTTTTATTCAAGGAAGGTCACTAACAACTTTTTATAATACTATTTGATGGTCTTTTGTGTAAAATAGTGGCTGATAGTTTATGAAAGTTGTCATGATAAATATAACATGTTAGTTCTTTTTTTTTTTTTTTTAAGATTTTATTTATTTGACAGACAGAACACAGCCAAAGAGGGAACACAAGCAGGGGGAGTGAGAGAGGGAGAAGCAGGCCTCCCGCTGAGCAGGGAGCCCGATGTGGGTCTGGGATCATGACCTGAGCCGAAGGCAGTCGCTTAACCAACTGAGCCACCTAGGCGCCCCAACATGTTATTTCATAAAATTTCTTTCATGAATATTCTGTAGTTCCTTACGTATAGATCCTTTACCTCTTTAGTTAGGCTTATTCCAAGGTATCTATGGTATCTATGGGTTTTGATGCTAAATGGAATTAATTATCTAATTTCCCTTTCTACAGTTTTGTTGTTAGTGTATAATAAAGCAACTGATTTCTGTGCATTGATTTTGTATCCTGCCACATTACTGAATTGCTATATGAGTTCTAATAATCTGGGAGTGGAGTCTTTTGGGTTCTCCACATAAAGTATCACGTCATCTGTGAAGAGAAAGAGTTTGAATTCTTCTTTGTCAACTTGAATATCTTTTATTTATTTTTGTTGTCCACTGTTTCTAGGACTTCTAGTAACACACAGACCAAGGGAACAAAGTAGAGAGCCCAGATATGGACCCTCAACTCTATGGTCAAATCTTCGACAAAACAGGAAAAAATATCCAGTGGAAAAAGACATTCTCTTCAATAAATGGTGCTTGGAAAATTGGACAGCTATGTATAGAAGAATGAAACTAGACCATTCTCTTACACAGTACACAAAGGATGGATAAAACACCTCAAGGTGAGACTGGAATCCATCAAAATCCTAGAGGAGAACATAGGCAGTAACCTCTTTGACAACAGCCACAGCAACTTCTTTCAAGACACATTTCCAAAGGCAAATGAAACAAAAGCAAAAATGAACATTTGGGGGCACCTGGTGGCTCAGTTGGTTAAGCGACTGCTTTCAGCTTAAGTTATGATCCTGGAGACCCCAGATTGAGCCCCACATTGGGTTTCCCGCTCAGTGGGAAGCCTGCTTCTTCCTCTCTCAGTTCCTCTGCTTGTGTTCCCTCTCTAGCTGTGTCTCTCCCTGTAAAATAAATAAATAAAACTTTTAAAAAAATGAACTTTAGGGACTTCATCAAGATAAAAAGATTCTTCACAACAAAGGAAACAGTCAGCAAAACAAAGACGCAACCCACAAAATGGGAGAAGATATTCACAAATGACACTATAGACAAAGGGCTGATATCTAAGATCTATAAAGAACTTATCAAAGTCAATACACAGAACACAGATAATCATGTCAAAATATGGACAGAAGACATGAACAGACACTTCTCCAATGAAGAACTTGTGGAACATACGGAATAACATGGAGGACATAAGGAGAAGGAAAGGGAAAGTGAAGTGGGGGAAATCAGAGGGGGAGACAAACTAGGAGTGACTATGGACTCTGAGAAACTGAGGGTTTTAGAAGGGAGGATGGTGAGGGGATGGGTGACCTGGTGGTGGGTATTAAGGAGGGCACATATTGCATGAAGCTCTGGGTGTTGTACATAAACAATGAATCTTGGAACACTGCATCAAAAACTAATGATGTATTTTATGGCGCTAACATAACACAATAAAAAATAAATCAATTTAAGAAATAACTGGCCTTTAAAGGCAATTCTAAAGAGATAAGTTCAAATGACTGTAATAATTTCAATTAAATCAATTTTATTATTTAGCTATTCAATAAATATTGATCAACTATCATTAACTATCAAATTAATGAATAAGAAGGGAAGTGCATCAGTGATGAGAATATATTGTCTGAACTTCCAACTATGAGATAGAATTGATTAGAAGCTTTGGGGTGTTATGCTCTGAAATCCATTTTCATATGTGTTCCAAGACCACACTTCCTACAATCTCCTCCTAACCAGTGACTAAGTTGATATTGTGTGGTATAAAAAGCCAGACTCATTCCTGGAAAACACAGTACTCTTCTGGCAGCCATCTTTGACTTGAGAACTCCACAGCCTTGAGAAATTTCCTTAGATTGTTACTGTCTATAAAGCTTCTACCAACCTTCTTTCCCTGTCTCTTTCACTGAGGTCAGAGTTACATTGCACTTCAATGGTTCTCCTTGATTATTCCAACTCCCAGATCTCAGCCCATATTTTTCTCATGATCATTTTCCCTAATAAAATTCTTGCACATTTAATCACTTTTAATTCCATTTTCCTTTACTTCTAGCGGAATTCCAAAGCAGGGTCTGAGAAGGACCAGAATTTTTTTCCTCACAGTGATAGATATTTACTCCAGATATTCATTTGCTTTTTTAGGGGGGGGGGTTGTTTTGTTTTAATTACTTTTAAATATTGCATTTATTTATTTGAGAGAAAGACTGAGCAAGAGAAAGACCACAAGCAGGTGGAAGAGCAGAGGGAAGGGGAAAAGCAGACTCCGCACTGAGCAGGGAGTCCCACAAAGGGGCTGATCCCAGGACTCGGGATCATGACCTGAGCTGAAAGCAGACACTTACCCAACTGAGCCACCCAGGTGTGCCTTCATTTGTTTTTGTTACATACAAAGCTAATACCACACATAGAAGGTAAGAGAATACTCAACCCACAGGCTTGGAATCTCACACAGAGTAGCACTGGGTAGGGGACAAAACAAGGTTAAAATTTAACTCAAAGTTATGGCCACCAAGAGGTCACTTCAGAACCCATGTACCTAGGGACAGGAAGTCAAGCAAAGAGATCACTATAACATAAGACATTTTGACCTTGATGAGTAGAAAGAACCGCTGTTTTTAGACAGTGGGGTAGGGAAGATGTATAGAACCCAGTTGATTCACTTGGATAACCTCTACTCCATTGGTACTTCTATGACCCATTTTAACTATGAATATACACACACAGCAACACTGGGATGAGAAGAAGGGTATGATTATCAGGCCCATCTGGAAAGAAGTTTTGGGTCATACTACTAAGTAAATAAGCATGAACTCTGAAGAAACAACTGAGATTGGGAGGGATTTAGAATGGAGAGTGGTTTTGGGAGAGGGTATCAGTTTTTATTTTAAGATCAGTTGCATCAATGGAGGCTAAAATTTGCAGCAGTACACTTCTCTAAGCTTTTCCTTATTAAAAACAAAACAAAAATAATAACAACAACAACAACAAAGCAGCCTTCAGAAAACCACAGGAGAGCTCCCCTAATTCTGTGTGGAGAACTTATCTGTTCAACACAAGAGATAGAATCTAGTATCCCTGACAACAAGACCATAAATAAACAAAAGCCCTAGCTGCTGTGCACTGAAGTTCATCAACCACATATGCATGGAAGCCAAGCTTCTCACTAACTGCTCCCAACTAATGACTGAGAGTGGCAAGGATACTAGCGCTGGCCTATTCCTGGAAGACAAGATTCAACTGATTGCCAGACTTGGCTCCAGAACTCTCCAGTCTCTATGCTCAACATTTCTAAGACTGAAAAACAGTCTCAGGCTCTTTCATATGCATTCTTATTCTCTCTCTATCACTTGGAATCAAATCTGTCTGGTAGTTTGGTGGATCTTCCAGCCTTACCAGCCTCTTGCTCATTTTGCCTCAGTATACATTTTAGGCTTTTCCTCTAATATCATTCTTGAATGTTTATTCCTTACAGTTTAAAGTCAAAACAGCTCAAGACACTATGCACCATGTTAGGAATTACTAAATATATTAAATTGATTGCTTTTGCTGATCCAAAGCCAGTAAAGTTGCAGGGGAAAAAAAAAATCCTTCCATCTTTGAATTAAAATTCTTCCTGCATTTAGAAAGGCTGAAATAAAAATTCTTGAGGTAAGTAGAAAAAAGAAGACAAACATTTTCATTATAGGATATAGGATAGGCAAAATAGAAAGAATCGAAAATCTGTTTCCCAAATCACAGCTCAAAGACACATGGAAAGAAGCCTAAAAGTTCAAATTTAGGAGACTTTGCTCAGAAAGGACCAGTTACCATAGAAATAAATTGTATTATTTATGCTTAAATCCTTGTAAATAAAGTGAAATTATATACTGGACATCAAGATTAAAATATCTCGATAGAGTTTTCTAACACAACCTGCCCTCATTTCTTTGTGAAATTTTATGAGTTAGTGGATTCCCATAAAAGACTGGATACTAAATTTTAAAGCTTCAAACTGTTATTTTTAGGATAAAAATTAGAATTTCTGCTTATGGCATTCTCTTTGGTATGGTACATTTTTTGTGAACAGTTTAAACATACATATATAGGGGAAGTTCCCACTTATTTGTTCTTGGAAAAACCTAGAACAATTAGTTAAAATACATTCATTTCAAACTGCTCAGGGTTGCTGCTCAGGAGGATCTCCTAGGTGCAATGGAACCTGGACTGTATAAAGTGTATGTGGTTATAAGTATACCCACAGTAGAAGTTAGGATACTTGTTTTCTGCAACATAGTGATAGACCCTGGAAGAGAGGGAAGAGCAGAATGAGTACCCCTTGTGTTGTTTTGGTGAACACTAAAGGTTAATATCTAGGAACTTAAAAGAGAATCATGTCCCTCTACTTGTAGTAGTTAGAAATATGAAGGAGTCAGATATAAGACCTCAGGAGTTAATCAACAAAGGAGGGTAGCAGTGATACAGAACAAGGAATGGCTTATATGAGAAACAAATCTCAGGAAATCTTTATGCAATAGAGAAATTTATCAATACTGCCAGAATATGTCCCTCTGGTGATGTTGGGGATATTATTTTAGGGATAATGAAGTAGAAATAAATGATCTCCCTGTACTAAAAATTCATCTGGATAAGACCATATATCTAGACACTCTCCAATCACAAACTAGCACATTTGATCTTTTTTTATTTGGCTTATATCTAGATATCTAACTATTTCTTAAGCAACCTTTGGCAGAAATATAAGCTTGAATACTGGCCACTAAAAAGTTTTGTCCCAGTCAAGAGAAATCATGATTTCTGAATCTATTGTCTGCCACTTTCATCAATGAAAAAGGGTGCCAAAACCAGCTAACAAAACCCTTTTATCTGCATGGTAATTTAGACACTTGGGGATTATGAGTGTATATTTTGTTCTGTTTTCATAAACTACAGAAGGAGAACTGTGCTCCTCATATTAAAATAGCCCTTTCTATTAGACTTAGCACCACACCTAGGAATGTAGATCCAGATATTATTGCATTACACAAAAAAAAAGAAAAAAAAGAAAAAAAAAGAACCTGGGATATCCATACCACTATTATTTTGAATTATGAGTCTATTACTTAGGAAAGGCATGCAGAAAAGTATCTTCAATACATACTTGAAGACATAACTCTTCCATATTAAGGTATCCTTGAGCTAAGAAGTTTTATTTCTTTTATTTTTGACTCTAGTAAGTTTATGCAGATTGCTATATAAAACAAGACACATTATTCATTACTGACAAGTTTGGTACTTTCTTTAAAGTTCTCCCTTACAGGGGTGCGTGGGTGGCTCAGTTGTTAAGCACCTGCCTTCAGCTCAGGTCATAATCCAGGAGTCCCAGGATCAAGCCCCGCATCAAATTCCCTGCTCAGCAGGAAGCCTGCTTCTCCCTCTATCACTCCCCCTGCTTGTGTTCCCTCTCTAGCTCTATTTCTCTCTCTCAAATAAATAAACAAAATCTTTAAAAAAAAAAAGTTCTCCCTTATGCAATCCTAAACCTTTAAAAATAGGCTGAGATTATTTTACTCACTTTTCAAAATTCAATGCCTCCCTAAAGTAGTGCTGGTACAACTTTTATCTTGAGGGGGAAATGTTGAAAAAAGTTATATATTTTTATATATATAAAGTTATATATATTTTATATATATATTTTAGGGATAAGAATTTATTTTTATTCTTTTTTCTCAATGATAATGAACACATTTTTGTTGACATAAACAAAAAAAGTATAAAAGAAAACAGCAGAAGTGTCACTATTATAATTCATAAGGACTTCATGACGAACATCATTATACTTATTACCCCTTTTATGTAAATCACCCATAAAAGTCCCTTAATTTCAGGTCTTAGCACATCTCTTATTTGTAATTATTCCTCAATTGTCTTTTAATAATTCTCTGTATAGATTTTATTTCTTATGCTCCTTAACTTTGAAAATTCTTCCAATATTCTTCCAATATACAATCTAGAATTCAACGTTCATTATCAAAGAAATTCCTAAATCATTATGCTCTTCTCTGAACATTCCTGAGTCTCCCCCAAAGACAATGCTACTCTAAATTTTTATTATGTGGCAGCGTTTTGTCTTTTTCTTTTTTTCTCCCATCCCTTATACAATGGGTCCAGAATTCTGGTACATATATTTTCTGGTTCCTCATTCTAGTTTTTAAAATAAATTCCATTCTTTCTCCATAAATTCCCAATTTTCAATCTCCATCATCATATTTTATACTATACAATCTCTGTCATGATTGTGGCTCATTTACAAATACAGATTTTATTTCCCTTTAGTTTTCAGACTAACTGAGTGTCAGACAATGAATAAAGCACATTCCCATCAAGGAACATTAACACAAAATTTCTGGTTATTAGAGATAAAGACACATTTCTAAAACATTTAGAAGAAAAAAAATGGATAAAAGAGCACTAAATGATTGAGGAGCAGAATGTTAAATTTTCAACAGCAGAACTGGAAGCTAATGAAAATTGAAATAAAATTTTAAAGGATGTGTGTGTGTGTGTGTGTACACCTATATAGTTAGAACTCTGTATCTGGCCAGACTATTACTCAAATGCAGATTGAATATGCACACTCTCAAAAATATGCCTCCCATTTACCATTTCATGAAACTACCAGAGGACATTTTCAATGACATTAATGTAATAAATCATGAGAAATGAAAACACTGAATACAAAAGTTAGAGAGTTCACAACAAACAAGAAATAAAGATAATTATCAAGAAGACAGTAAGGGGTCTATGGGTGGCACAGTTAGTTAAATGGCCTACTCTTGCTAGGACTTCTAACACACACAAAGGCAAACTTGAAATGGATGAAAGACCTCAACGTGAGGCAGGAATCCATCAAAATCCTAGAAGAGAACATAGGCAGTAACCTCTTTGACATCGGCCACAGCAACTTCTTTCAAGACACGTCTCCAAAGGCAAAGGAGACAAAAGCAAAAATGAACTTCTGGGACTTCATCAAACTAAAAAGCTTCTGTACAGCAAAGGAAACAATCAACAAAACAAAGAGGCAACCCACAGAATGGGAGAAGATATTTGCAAATGACACTACAGACAAAGGGCTGGTATCCAAGATCTATAAAGAACCACTCAAACTCAACATCCAAAAAGAAGATGAACACATCAAAAAATGGGCAAGAGACATGAAGAGGCATTTCTCCATAGAAGATATACAAACGGCTAACAGACACATGAAAAAATGTTCGGCGTCACTAGCTATCAGGGAAATTCAAATCAAAACCACACTGAGATACCACCTTACACCAGTCAGAATGGCCAAAATTAACAAGACAGAAAACAACAAGTGTTGGAGAGGCTGCAGAGAAAGGGGAACCCTCTTACACTGTTGGTGGGAATGTAAACTGGTGCAGCCGCTTTGGAAAACAGTGTGGAGATTCCTAAAAAAATTAAAAATAGAGCTACCCTATGACCCTGCAATTGCACTACTGGGCATTTACCCCAAAGACACGGATGTAGTGAAAAGAAGGGTCATATGCACCCCAATGTTCATCGCAGCAATGGCCACAATCGCCAAACTGTGGAAAGAGCCAAGGTGCCCATCAACAGATGAATGGATAAAGATGTGGTACATATATACAATGGAATACTATGCCTCCATCAGAAAGGATGAATATCCAACTTTTGTAGCAACATGGACTGGACTGGAAGAGAGTATGCTGAGTGAAATAAGCCAAGAAGAGAAAATCAAGTATCGCGTGGTTTCACTTACTTGCGGTGCATGAGGGGTAAACTGGAGGACAGTGGGAGAAGGAAAGTAAATGGGAACTAGGGTAATCTAGGGAGGGAAACGAAACAAGAGAGACTTTGGACACAAAAACAAACTGAGGGACTTGGAGGGAGGGGGGTGGAGGGATGGGAGAGCCCGGTGGTGGGTACTGGGGACACCTAAAGCATGGAGCACTGGCCGTGGGGAATGGGGAATGAATCTTGTAACACTGGAAAAAAAAGTTTTTAGTAACAGTAAAAAAAATAATAAATAAAAAAATAAAAATAAAATAAATGGCCTACTCTTGATTTCAGCTCAGATCATGATCTCATAGTCCTGGGACTGAACTCAGCATCAGGCTCCCTATTCAGTGTGGAGGTGGCTTGCTTGGAGCCGGTTTAAGCTTTCTCTCTCTCACACAGGTGCCGGGGTGGCTCAGAGAGTTAAAGCCTCTGCCTTCAGCTCAGGTCATGATCTCAGGGTCCTGGGATCCAGGCCCACACCAGCTCTCTGCTCGGCAGGGAGCCTGCTTCCTCCTCTCTCTCTGCCTGCCCCTCTGCCTACTTGTGATCTCTGTCAAATAAATAAATAAAATCTTAAAAAAAAAGACTCTTTCTCCCTCTGCCCTTCCCCCAATTGTTCTCTCTTTCTCAAATAAATAAATCTGAAAGAAAGAAAGAAAGAAGAAAGAAAGAAAGGAAGGAAGGAAGGAAGGAAGGAAGGAAGGAAGGAAGGAAGGACATTAAACAAAATTGGAAAATACAATTCAGTGAACAGCAGCAGTAACAAAAAGTTCATATCAAGACAGGTAAACAAAAACCGCCAGGGATAAGGTTGATAAATAACACAAGGATTTCACAGAGATTTCAATTTCAGATAAACTACTTTTTTGGTATAAAATGGCCCCAGCTGATGCATAGGACATATTTATACAAAAAAAAAAAAAAAAAGTAATTATTTGACATACAAATTTAACTATCTTTTACTTTTATTTGCTAAATCTAAGTTACCTTATCTATGAAAGATAGCTCTAAGAAATGAAACTTCCAGATGATTTGATATTTAAGCATATTTACATGTACTGACATTATTTTAGAGGCTTTAGAAGAAAACAATCTGTTACCAAATAAGTTAAGCAAATGGAAAAATACATTAGTAACTTAGGAAATAAAAATTCATTTAAAAAAAAGGAAATGCAATGTGGAGAATTAATTTTTCCAACTATTATGTAGTCATATATGTGAAAATAAATAATTTAATGAAGCAATTGGGAAAGAAGTATGTATATGTGTGTAGGTGCATGTGTGTATCTTTTTGCTTGCAATGCTACAAAGTGTTACAAGGATAAACTGTTATTTTCTATAGTATTAAAACAAATAATATACAGTTTTTAAATTAAAAAATAGATAAGTTTATTTACAATTATACAGTTAAATACCAAGACCTAAGTGATCAGACAGTTGTTGCTTCTGGTGTATTATTCTCAGGAATAACAAGATTTGGGACTGTGAAATGCTTTTTTTTTTTTTTTTCCCTCCGAATAGCCTTTTAGTGCCTTCTGATGTTTAAAATATGTTTAAGTATTTGATAAAATTACACACTGTCTTTACATCTCGGCTTTTAGTCTTATACAGAAATTAGATGTATAGTCAGAAACTGACAATGCACTCAGCTTACAATTTCAATTGCATCTTCATAGTATTATATTCTGTTGTATTTATTTATCTCATAGCTTTTATATTTTAGAGCAATTTCAAATTTACAGAAAAATGGAATGTAAACTACAGTGAGTTCCCATAAACCCCTTTTTCCCATGCAGAATTTCCCCAATTATCATATCTTTCCTTAATGTAGTACATTTGTTTTGACTAATAAACCAATTTTGTCATTTTTTTAATTTTATCATTTTTTAAAAAATTTTATTTATTCATTTGAGAGAGAGAGTGAGCACACAAGCAGGAGGAGAGGCAGGTGGAGGAGAAGCAGACTGCACTAAGCAGGGAGCTCGAAACAAGGCTCCCTCCATCCCAGCACCCCTAGATCATGACCTGAGCTGAAGGCTGATGCTTAACCATCTGAGCCACCCAGGTGCACCAATTTTAGCAATTTTTAAATTGAGGTATAATTGACATACAATGTTGTCTTAGTGTCAAGCGTACAACATGATTTGGTATTTGTATACACTGCAAACTAATCACCATAATAAGTATACTTAGCATCCTTCATCTTACATAGTAACAACAACAAAAAATTATTGTGATGAGAACTTCCAGGATCTACTCTCTTAGCATTATTAATATAGTCACCATGCTATACATTATATCCCCGAGACTTAGAGGTTTGTACCTTTTGGTTCCCTTCACCCATTTATCTTACCTAGCCATCCAGCCCTCACCTCTGGCAACTACCAGACTGCCCTCAACTGCTCTCTGTATCCAGGAACTCGTGTTTTGTTTGTTTTCATTTTGTTTTGTTTTTAAAATCCACATATAAGTGAGATCATACAGTATTTGCCTTTCTCCATCTGACTTACTTCATTTAGCATAATGCCCTCAAAGTCCATCCTTGTCTCAAATAACAAGATTTCATTCCTTCTTTATGGCTGAATTGATACATTATTATTAAATACAATCCATACTTTCCCTTATGGTTTACTCTTTATTGTATACATTCTATGGGTTTTAACAAATGTCTAATGACATATATTCCCATTATGGTATTATACAAAAAAAAAGTTTCACTGTTCTAACATTTCCCTTTGCTCTACCTATTCACATGTCCTTGACATACCTCCATAACCACTGATCTTTTTACTGTCTCCATAGTGCTGCCTTTTCCAGAATGCAATATGGTTAGAATCTAACAATATATAGACTTTTCAGACTGACTTTTTATATCGAAGATATGCATTTAAAGTTCCTACATGTGTTGTTGTGCTTTCGGAGGTCATGTCTTTTATCACTGAAGAATAATCCATTGTATAGATATACTTTAGTCTGTTTATCCATTTACTTATTTAAGGACTACTTGGCTGGTTCCAAATTTTGGCAGTTATGAATAAAAGTTATATATATATATATATATATATATATATATATATATTTGTGTGCACATTTTTAGAGTGCATAAGTTTTCAGTTCATTTTGGTAAATGCCATCGGGCGCAATCACTGGATCGTATGTTAAGAATATATTTAGTTTTGTAAGAAACTGCCACTGTCTTCCAAAGTGCCTATACCATTTTGCATTATACCAGCAATGGATGAGAGTTCCTGTTGTTCCACATCCACAACAGCATTTGGTGTTAGCATATACCAGTAACCACATTTTATTAGTTCTAAGTAAAATCCCAAACAGAATTAGAAAAAATATAGTGTTAAATCTCAAAACCAGAGAAGAAAAAATAAAATAGAATTAGTAAGAAAAATAAAGAACAATTCCACTTCAAGGAAAAATTGCCACAGATATGATTAATTAATCAACAAATAGCTAATCAATTAAATAATTAAGCTCTTCATTATTCTGGTAACTTAGGACAAGTCACTTAACCTCTTCTCAATTACCATGCATGGAATGAAATGAGGAACATACCATACAAACATTAGGTAGTCTGATGAAAGAACAGAATAACATAATATGCTCTGAAAATAACCATCATTTATAGTATATGCTTATATTTATTTATTTTTTTATATTTATTTATTTTATATTTATGCTTCTTAAAAACAATTTTATGGATCCACCATCAATTAGTATACTTGATGATAATGAAACCTTTCATGTTAATAGCTTGGAACTAAATTTCATGTGATAAATTTTTAAGATGTGGATATTATTTTTAAAGATACATTTTTCATAAACTTTCTCTAAGTTATTCTTTTTGAAAATAGTAGTCATTAAACATAGCAAAATATAAATACAAATGATAATACAGAGATCCTTCTAGGCTGATGAAAAAGAAATACCCTAGTCATAACCAAAATAATTTTTATATAGTATTGGTAAATGGGATAGATCTATGGGACAGTGGCTTAAAAAAAGTGATAAAAGAAACCTGTTTGTTCTTACCATTATAAAGGAGATAAATACAAAAATCTACAAAAATGCCATAGTAAGAAGTGCTTGAGTCTAAAGTGGTCCAGGATATCTGGATTGTGTAAAAATACTTATTCTCATGTTATCTTGAGCCCATTTTCACATCCTTTCAAGTCAGAGAAAGTAATAGAAGTGCTCTTTAAGATTTTCTGGTGAAAATATTTCTCAATTCTATCTGTTACACAAGCAAATGGTAGATTTTCATGAGAAATCAGTATATATTATTACAACTTAATTACATTTTGAATTACTTTCTTTTAAAATATAACTATCTTTTAGGGAAGTACCAGATTAAGTTCATGATAATGAAAAATTGTCTTACTAGTGCAGATTCTTTGTTAAGTGAAACATAATTCTGTCTGCTAAACATAAGGGAGTAATGGTGTTACTTAAGGGTTTATTAGACACCTCACAAGATCTCCTGGAAAACTAGAAAAGTTGATTTGAACGGCTGGTAATCAAAAAGAGCTATCTTAGTCAAAAATAGGACTGGTTAGTGAAAATCTCACTGCCACTGCTCCCAGGCACAGACACTGTAGACAATGCTGACTTCATCACGCTCTTGACCCAAGAAGCCCTCTTATGAACTGTTGTCAATGCTAATCCTGTAAACTGGATATGGATCCTACAGATTCCATGACCCCCACCATAAATTCCACCTGGCCACTGCTATTTATTTTATTTGATTCTGCCTCAGTGTCTGGAATAGGTACATGGGACGGAGGGGTCTAGTTTCCAAGCAAGCGAACATACTACCTGTAAGACAGACTTGGGAAGCAAGAATCTGAAATTTTCAAATTCTCCTCTTTTGAGGCAGGAACCTTTTCATAGCAGAAAAGACTCTCAAACATGTAGATGGCAATTTATGGAGGAACAAAATATAACAACAAAAAAATCTTCAATACCACCACCTTTAACTGTCCAATATCAGTATAATTATCTCTTCCTTTATTTTTACTTCTAAAATAAACAACAAAAGTTAATCATTTCCCCAACATAATATAATAATACTCTGTACAATCAAATACATTTTAACCTTCCCATCAAAGAGCTTAAACCAAATTATTATGAATTATGGCATACAAATTTACGACCATAATCATTCAGTCATGTGCATTAAACTCTTATTCTGTCAAAATTCATGTTTTGACATTGCTAATCACAAACACCCTTTAACAATAACAGAAAAAAAAGAAATGTATAAAAGAAGGAAATTATTTATACAGTATACATATGCATATGCCAGAACAAGTAAGGGAATGAGAGTAGATGCTAGAGTACTCATTTTTTAACTTGTCAGTAAATCACTGTTGGTTTTGACAACTTATTTACTTCACTAATCATACCAGGTGTCCTGTAACTTCAGACAGCAACTTAACTGCTAATAGTTTCTGCCCTGTAATGGAACCTGTATCTTCATTCTTAAGGGAACTGAGTCTTTGCTGGTTCTGCCTCTGTAAAGTGGCTATGTTTTCCTTAGGTATGACATTTGATTTAGCATCATAAATGTAAAACCAGTGCCTCAATTTGCATTAACCCAGAACCAGACTCAGAGTCCAGAATTCAAGTGAAATTCTTTGGTTGTATAATGAAATTATTAAAGAAGTAAAAAATAATTACCAGCAATGAGTATGATATTAGGCCAGCTATAATAAAAGGTTATTCCAGCCTTAATCTTTTGGGAAAACTCTTGGAAAGAGTGCAAATGCACATTCCCATTTTATTTATTCTACTCAAGGGATAAGCATCATTGGTTGGGTGCTGCTCCAGGGTGCTAAAATCCCTTGGCATGTCCAGCTGCTGCCAACACTGTGTAGGAAGCTAGTCTTTCTAAAATCTAAGATAATAGAACCTTCAGTATCAGGGATGTAGATACTACCTCTTGGAAACCACCTATAGTGCATAAAAGGTCTAAGAGGTATGAATTAAGTATTACTATAGTCTGGTGTTCTCTTGGATTTAAATAATTTTCCTTCTCATATCTACTGAAACAGACAATACAGATTTTATCATTAAATCCACAAACATAGGACACTGATGCTGTCACTCAAATGGCTGTAGCTATAGTTACAGGAACTGAATACAGCTGTCGAGGCCCCACTGTAATCCTTAATTTCTCAAACCATTAGATCATAGTTTCAGTCTGTTGTAGGTGTGCTTGACCAGCAAAGCCTAGATTATGTACCTCACTGTATACTGAAAGGAGACTAAAACAGCAAATACCAGGATTTCTCACTTTTTTTATATAATAGAAAAACTCTAATAAAAGGTGTAAATACAAAAAGAGACATTACAACTGATACCACAGAAATACAAAGGCTCTTAGGAGACAGTATGAACAAATATATGCAAACAGATTGGTAGCCCAGAGCAAAGGACAAATTCCTAGAAGCATACAACCTACTAGGATTGAGTCATGAAGGAACAGAAAACCTGTTCAGACCAGTAATGAGTGAAGAGATCAAATCAGGCCTTAAGAATGACTACTCACTCACCTCCCTGTTTATCTTGTATTCTTCTCTCTCTCAGTTATAAATCATTCTTCTCACAAAATTGGAGTTTCTAAAATACAAATATGACCCAAGACCTCCCATGCATCAGTGAGTCAGTGACTGTAAAATTCAAATACAGCCTAGAATCTCCTCAGTATGCCATTAACACTTCATGGGAGAACAGAGAGCCCCTGGACAGTACCAGGGTCTCCAAACATTCTATTTTCTCATTCTTTCTTTTCTTCCTCCTTGATCTTAACAAAATACCTCAAAATAAGTGTCATTTCTGAGGGAAAATTTCCTTGGACATCACCTGTTTTATATTGCTATAATATCCTGAATTTTTCCAACACTATCAAATCATAATTTTAATGTCATATTTATTTTCTATTTATTTTCCTTGAAACATTTAAACTCCTCATTTGGGGATAATTTTTCTTTTACCCAATACTTAATCTCAAGCACCAACAGGTTTCTCTCTTTATTTGTTTCGTTAACTATACCCCTGGATTAAGGAGAAATATTTAAGTGGATATTAAAAAGAAATGGTATATTGCAGTTTGTATCTTAGTGATTTCTCTCACATAACAACAGTCAAATCTTGAGCCTTGTACGTGTTTTTTGAGACAGGTAAGGTTATCTAGGTGATATGGTGGCTCAGACCAGGGAAGTAACAGGAATTGAGAGGATTAGACAGATCCCATAAGTATTTAAGTGGTAAAATGGTAAGACAGATCAAAAGTTGATGTATGAGGTGCCTGAGTGGCTCATAGGGTTAAGCCTCTGCCTTCGGCTCAGGTCAAGGTCTCAGGATCCTGGGATTGAGTCCCACATCTGGCTCTCTGCTCAGCAGGGAGCCTACTTCCCCCTCTTTCCCCCTATTTGTGATCTCTCTCTCTCTCTCTCTGTCAAATAAATAAATAAAATATTTTTTAAAAGTTGATTATGGAATAAGGTAAAGGGAGATGGAAAGTTTGAAAAAAAATTGACTTTACTAGACTGATAAAATCAGTTGGACAGTGATAACATTAGGAAACAGAGAACAGCCAGTTGGATAATTATGCTGCACAGAATTAGGCATTTTAGAAAGGGTTCTAATATCATGATTTACTCTTTAAATTCTTCCAATGTCCACTTGTGAAAATTATATACAATAAATATGTCTCATTAAATAAGGGAAACAGATTTTTACAGCATATTTTATTTTATTTTTCATTTTTTTAAAAGGTTTTATTTATTTGACTGAGAGAAACACAGCGAGAGAGGGAACACAAGCAGGGGGAATGAGAGAGGGAGAAGCAGGATTCCCATCGAGCAGGGAGCCTGATGTGGGACTTGATCCTGGGTCTCCAGGATCATGACATGAGCCGAAGGCAGTCGCTTAACCAACTGAGCCACCCAGGCGCCCCTTATTTTTCATTTTTTAGGCAGTTATAATATTCTCTCAAAGAAAACTATGTACTGAAACAATTCTGGGGAAAGTTATAACTTAAAGAGTAACAACAATTTTGAACTTTACCTTTCCTATACTTAATTTATAGTCATAATAAATATGAAGTCTTGTTATAATATTCCTTATGAAGAAAGATGTTTTACACACACACCCCAAAAAGGTTTCTGAAATATTCTGTGTTCTTTTCGCTTTACCCTTTAGTTTTGACAAGTGTACATGAAGATTCAAATAGTGACACTATGCTGCCACCTACTGGAATATATGCAAAGTTATGTTTTTATGTATTTATGTGCTTATTTATTTTGAAGAGATATTTATTTGAGTGAGAGAGAGACTGTGCACCAGTTGGGGGGAGGGGCAGAGGGAGAGAATTTTCAAGCAGACTCCCCACTGAGCATGGAGCCATATGCGGGGCTCGATTTTAGGACCCAGGAGATCATGACCTCAGCTGACACCAAGATTTGGACACTTAACTTAACCATCAAGTTTTCCATGAGATACACAGACACTCCGATAAATAACAGTATGACAATGATATATCACATCAAATTATAATCACTTATGTGACGTTCTGGATATTTTTCTATTAAAAGAGTATCAACAATGTACAAAGGTGTATGTCAATATATATTAAAATTTTCTTTAGTTGTAATTAAAATTGTTTTAGGCTTTCCTATCCTCTTCAAGGTCCAACTCTAGTTTTATTTTAATGAAGCATATACATTCAAGAAACTAAAATTTGATGTTAGCTAAAAGCCAATACATGAAGTTAATAAATATTTACACTCAGTAAAACAAACAACAATCTATAATCACATGTGGGGATATAAGTAGAAGCAAAAAGGAGTGTGCAGGAGGAAGTAAAAAAGTGATTCAACATGGAATATGAGGTTGGAGTTTACACATAGTATATTAATTTAGGACACTGGTATAGGATTGATCTAGATTTGATCTGAGGCTTAGCTAAGGTGAACTTTGAAATGTCATTTAAGCACTTTATCTCAAGTTCTCTATATTTAAAATGGAAATAATGTAATTTATATCACGGGCTTTTGCAAAGATTAAATTAGGTAACATCTGAAGAATACTTGCATACATTAGTCATAGAAAGCATCAAAAATAATATCTAACAATAAGATTTTTGAATCATAAAAACATTCTTACAAGTTTTATAATGCTTCAATAATATAAACACCACAATCAAATGAAGA
This sequence comes from Spilogale gracilis, assembly GCA_004023965.1. Classification (NCBI taxonomy): domain Eukaryota; kingdom Metazoa; phylum Chordata; class Mammalia; order Carnivora; family Mephitidae; genus Spilogale; species Spilogale gracilis. Next base: position 36,138 of record PITA01014459.1, on the reverse strand, counting down.
CTCCCTTGGTTGTCGCATATATATATCTGAAGTCACATAAGCTTTTAATATTCTAATTAGAATACATCACTAATTAAAATCACTTAAAATCAAGTTTAAGAGACACTTTAAAACCTGCTTGTAAGCAGTGATGATGATGGTAAATATAAGCATGCTGTTTTTATCAATCTGAGTGGATGAACTCAAGTGTCTTTTTAATTTTAATAACTGTCCAACTTCTCTTTCATTAGACCATGCTAAAATGACCATTTCTAATTCTTGGGATTGTTAAAATTTACAGCCTTCCTAGTGTTCCACAAAGTTTGGTCTATAGCTCACTGGTGGTTCACATTTATAATATTTACTCCTGTTATATTAGTTTTCTTTGGCTGGTGTAAAAAATAACCACAACTTAGTTGCTGAATACAACACACATTTATTATGTTGTAGTTCTATAGGCCAAAGTCTGAAGCAAGTCTCCCTGGGTTAAAATCAAGCTTTAATTTCTATGAAATGAATTATAATGACATTGAGTTTGTTTCTGTTACCCTGCTATTAGGAAAATTCATAATCAGTGCATCATGTGAAAATAAGCTATTTTTAATATCATGCACAGAAGCTATTTATTTTCAGATAATTGAAGGAAAATTTCTATTTTAAAAAATTTTATATCATTTTCTCTATTTCTAAAGGTATACTAATAACCTATTTACTCATTCAGTTACACTCAACTTTTCATTCTATGTATGATATGTATATATACTATATGTAAATTAATCATCCCAGGAGGCTTTAGAATAAAATCCACTTTTTTCTTTTTGTTTTTTCCAGCTTCCATGGGCTCCTTAATTCCTCCCTCATAGCATCTCTATCTTCAAAGTTAATAACCTTGCATCTCTCTGATCCTTCTTTTGTAGTTGCATTCCCTGTCTCTCTCAGCTTCCTGTCTCTTCCACTTTTATGAACCCTAGTGATTTCATAGGACACATCCACATAATCTCCTTAAGTTAATCACATCTGCAAAATCTCTTATACTATGTAAGGTAACATCCACAAGTTCTGGGGATTAGGACATGGACTTATTTGGGGATATTACTCTATATCTGTCAGTAGTAATAAGTAGTTTGGCAGTTTTTTTTTAAACAATGTTTTGTTTTGTTTTGACATATTTCACAATTTTGCAATGTTGAGTCATTGTCATTTTTATAGAAATCAGAGTCTTAATAATTATTTCCAAAATTAATTTTTAGTGAAAAATGTGATTAGAAATTTATTTATATTTCTTGATCCAAGATCAAGCTGCAAATACACCAAACAAAAAAGCATCATTTTGAATGGTAACTTACACAAATGACTAAGATCAAAACACATATGTGTATAATAACATGGCTCAAAGATGGAATGAAACAAAGCTTGCTGTGAGGTCTGTGAGGAGGGTATGTCAGTCAACAAAGTCTACACATCAAGAAAAATCCATATATCAAATCAGGTATGCCTTTAATCTTGAAATTATACTAAACTACTATAATCTTTTATTTTTCTTTTCTTTTCTTTTATTTTGCTATGTTAGCCACCATACAGTACATCGTTACTTTTTGATGTATTAAGGTAGGCATGTATTGCATGGAGCACTGGGTATTATGCATAAGCAATGAATCCATTGCTTAGACTTTTTTTTTTCGGTAAATGAATGAATCCATCTTCTCTCTTTTTTTTTTTTTATTGTTACTTAAATTTTTTTTTCCAGTGTTCCAAGATTCATTCCCCATTCCCCACACCCAGTGCTCCACGCAATAGGTACCCCCAGTACCCACCACCAGGCTCTCCCATCCCTCTACCCCGCTCCCTCCAAGTCCCTCAGTTTGTTTCTGTGCCCAAAGTCTCTGTTGTTTCGTTTCTCTCCCTGGATTACCCTACTTCCCATTTACTTTCCTTCTCCTACTGTCCTCTAGGATACCCCTCATGCACCGCAAGTAAGTGAAATCATGTGATACTTGACTTTCTCTTCTTGGCTTATTTCACTCAGCATAATCTCTTCCAGTCCAGTCCATGTTGCTACAAAAGTTGGATTTTCATCCTTTCTGATGGAGGCATAGTATTCCATTGTATATATGTACCACATCTTCTTTATCCATTCATCTGTTGATGGGCACTTTGGCTCTTTCCAGAGTTTGGCGATTGTGGCCATTGCTGCGATGAACATTGGGGTGCATATGGCCCTTCTTTTCACTACATCCATGTCTTTGGGGTAAATGCCCAGTCGTGCAATTGCAGGGTCATAGGGTAGCTCTATCTTTAATTTTTTAAGGAATCTCCATATTGTTTTCCAAAGCGGCTGCACCAGTTTACATTCCCACCAACAGTGTAAGAGGGTTCCCCTTTCTCCGCAGCCTCTCCAACACTTGTTGTTTTCTGTCTTGTTAATTTTGGCCATTCTGACTGGTGTAAGGTGGTATCTCAGTGTGGTTTTGATTTGAATTTCCCTGATAGCTAGTGACGCTGAACATTTTTTCATGTGT
>PITA01014459.1:0-33540 GCA_004023965.1 Spilogale gracilis | reverse complement strand
GGTTCTTTATAGATCTTGGATACCAGCCCTTTGTCTGTAGTGTCATTGGCAAATATCTTCTCCCATTCTGTGGGTTGCCTCTTTGTTTTGTTGATTGTTTCCTTTGCTGTACAGAAGCTTTTTAGTTTGATGAAGTCCCAGAAGTTCATTTTTGCTTTTGTCTCCTTTGCCTTTGGAGACGTGTCTTGAAAGAAGTTGCTGTGGCCGATGTCAAAGAGGTTACTGCCTATGTTCTCTTCTAGGATTTTGATGGATTCCTGCCTCTCGTTGAGGTCTTTCATCCATTTCCAGTTTGTCTTTGTGTGTGGTGTAAGAGAATGGTCTAGTTTCATTCTTCTATACGTAGCTGTCCAATTTTCCCAGCACTATTTAGTGAAGAGACTGTCTTTTTTCCACTGGATATTTTTTCCCGCTTTTTCAAAGATGATTTGCCATAGATTTGTGGGTCCATGTGTGGGCTCTCCACTCTGTTTCATTGGTCTATTTCTCTGTTTTTGTGCCAGTACCATGCTGTCTTGGTAATCACAGCTTTGTAATAAAGCCTGAAGTCAGGTAATGAGATGCCCCCAGCTTTTCTTTTCTTCTTTTAAAGATCAGATTACATTAGAAACTTCATTAATTTTCTATATAATTCAATGCTATTTTCAAGAACTATAAAACAGCAAACTGCATGACAAATATGAAGATAAAAATTAAATTCAACTAGAGTTTGATATTATACCACATAGTATATACCAAACATTTGCTTGACTGTGCAAAGTATGGATTAAGAGACAGTTTTTACTTGGGACAGTAATAAAAAGACACCAGTGTTAAATGGCCCTCTTAGCACAGTGTTCATTAGATGTATTTGAAACCACTACAACAGAATCACCTGAAATTACTGCATAAGAAGTGATTCAGAATCTGCCAGACCCCAAGGCTCTTGAAAGTATGCAGTTTGAGAAACATTATCTTATGTCCCATATCTGAATACATCATATGCTAAACATTACATATAACACATGGGATAGCAGGAGAATGTTAGAGATGTAGTGTGAATTGTTATTAAAATCAAAATGGCGGCTAAAATTGGGAGAATCCTTTCTGTAGTGGGAAACTTAGAAATCAGAGTTGTTTTTTCTAATTTTTTCTTTATCATTTACCTAACTTTTTCACATCATAGAATGAAAGGTTGAGTGTAACTGAATGAGTAAATAGGTTATTAGTATATGTTTAGAAATATAGAAAATGAGATAAAAGTTTTTAAAATAGAAATCTTCCTTCACTTACCTGAAAATAAATAGCTTCTGTGCATGATATTAAAAGTAGCTTATTTTCACATGATACACTGATTATGAATACCCTTAATAGCAGGGTAATAGAAACAAATTCAACATCATTACAATTCAGTTCATAGAAATTAAAGAGAACCTCTGTAGACCCTAAGATGTTAAAATAATTATAAAGAAATATTATGAACAGCTTTATTCTAACGAGAAATATTAGATGAAATCAACTAATTCCTAGAGAGAAATTACCAAAATTGAATTAAGAACTGACCAAATTTGTAAATAGACAGATCATGTGATAAAATTGAATTAAAAATCTTCCCAGAAAAGAAACTAGGGTAATCCTATCAAACACTTAAGCTAGAAAAGTTATCCTAATCCTATGCTAACTTTCCAACTCTTTTTATTACTTTAACATGGATGCAAGACAAAGACAATAAAAAATTAAAACCACAGAATGATATCCATTATGAACAAAATTTATTTAAAAACTATATATAAAAATTATTTAAAAACTGAATCTGGCAACATACAGAAATCTCGGTTTTAATATTTTATTTATTTATTTGATAGAGAGAAACATAGCTAGAGAGGGAACACAAGCAGGGGGAGTGAGAGAAGGAGAAGCAGGCATCCCGTCGAGCAGGAAGCCCGATGCAGGCTCGATCCTGAGATTCCAGGATCATGACCTGAGCCGAAGGCAGACACTTAATGACTGAGCCACCCAGGCACCCCAACATTCAGAAATCTTACACCATGACTAAATGTGACTTATCCAAGGAAAGTCTGGTAGGTTAAAATTCAGAAATCAATGAACATAAATAATACTACCTCCTACTACATATCACAGCATAGGAAAGACAAAACAAGTGACCGAACCAAAAACCTGCACATGATTATCTCAGTAAATGGAGGGAAAGCATATGACAAAATGCATCATCCATTCCTGTTAAAAGCTTTCAGGGAAAAAAAAAAAAAAAAAAAAGCTTTCAGGAAACTACCAGTATAATTGAATTTCCTTACACTAGTAATAAACAGCTACACAACACCTACAGCTAACATCATAGTTAATAACAAGTGAGTGCTTCCCCATTCCACATTGGGAATAAGACAGTGATAGCTCATCTTACAACTTCTACTCAACATAGCACTAGAGGAGTCTAGCCAGTCAAATAAAATAAGAGAAAAAATGCATAAAGATAGAAAAGAATGAATAAAACTGTCCTCATTTGGTTAAAAAAAAAAGAGATCTAGCAATATAAAACAAAACAAACAATAGACAACAACAAATTCTGAGCGGCTGGAAATACAGTTTTTCATGACTCCATTCTCTCAGAAAATCAATCATACTTCTCTTTTTTTTTAATTAATGATTGCCTGAGAGTTGACAATATAATTTACAACTAATGCAAATCTATCTTCAAATAGCACTGTACCACTTCATGTGTAGTGCATGCACCCTATAACAGAAGATTCCTAAATTCTTCCATCTATCTCTTACAATTTTACTTTATTTGTCTACATGCTATAGTCACCTAATGTATTGTTACTATTATTATTTTGAGCAAAATCTTAGCTGTTGATGAATTACAAAGGATAAAATAAAATATTTTATTTTACCTGTAATTATTCCCTTTATAGCACTCCTGTTTTCTTTATATTTATCCATGTTTCTATGAAGAACTTCTTTTAACATTTCCTTCAAGACAGGTTTATTGGCAAAAAAATTCCTCAATTTTGTATCTCTTAATATCTGTTCATTTTTAAAGGGCTATTTCACTAGACACAGAACTTCAGGTTGGCCTTTTTTTTTTTTTCTTTTAACATCTAAAATGTTTCACTATACTTTTGTCTTCTTTCAAGAGTGATTATTGTTTCTCAAATTCCTCATATCAGTGAGATCATGTAATTTCTTTCTCTGATTGACTTATTTCACTTAGCACAAGACAGAGGATCATAGGGGAAGGGAGGAAAAAAATGAAATAAGATGTACCCAGAGAGGGAGACAAATCATAAGAGACTTAATCGCACCAAACAAACTGAGGGTTGCTGGGGTGGATGGGTGATGGACATTGGGGAGGGTATGTGCTATGGTGAGCGCTGTCAATTGTGTATCACAATACACAATGAATCACAGACCTGTACCCCTGAAACAAATAATACATTATATGCTAACAAAAAAAAAAAAAAGAGTGAGTGATTATTAAACCATGCTACTTATTATAAGGTTGAGTTGCTAGCAGAGTAGAACAATAAATATTTTCTGCAGGGTCTTTAATCTCAATGATTACTAAAGATGTGCTTATCTAAAATTAATAAGAAATTCAGAATTCATTTTTTAAATAAAGACTTAATGTTGAATTATTGATGCCAAACAATTGTAGTTTTAAGAGAAGAGAATAAAACATTCGATGTTTAAAATAAATGAAAATATTTCCTATTCAAAATTAAATAAAAACACTACAAGCCCTCTGGAGACATATTTAGGTTTGACTTTTCAAAGTGACTTACTTTTAACCAGTTGTAATTATTTCAATCATTTTTCTATTCAATTTATGAAATGAAGGCTTTGCTTTTTAATGGGTAATCTGCATAATATTAAAGACTGAAAGCAATGCCCATGGCTTATTTCACTGAAGCAAACTCTTTTTTGGGACTCAATGCTTATCACACAGTTAAAATGCACATTTCAAGAAATTAATTTCAGGCTTGAAAGACAAGAGGCACACATATATCCACTACGGTTACAGCCTAAAAAAAAATGATGCAACTTTGATTTCTAAAGTATTAAATGTCAAGTTCTGTAACTTCTTTGAGATTGTGTAAGTTACAGCCTAATTTTCAATAAAGTCTATATGGAAACAATGAGTACAAAATAACAAATCTGGTATGTGTTTGATGTAATTAGAATGCTAATAGGAATGCTTCAGTGAACACAAGTTAAGAGTCCACATCAAATTTAAACTCAAGCACTGTGAACAATGAAGGTTTCTGAAATGCTTTATAAGAAAAAAGAACTGTATTTTCTTACTCAAATTTCTTTACATCTGAAGTAGTTAAGTCACATACTTATGTCATACTTAAAAGTGACAGTGATTTGACAGCATGTCATTTTTTTTTTTCTTATCGAGTCTGCTGTGTGAATAGGTAATAATTTGTGAAGAGTTGTATGCTCTCTTTTAGAGTTCAGTCCAATGTTCCTTGAGTTCTGTTTTGGTGATATTTTGACTTTGTGAAAAGCAAGATATTAAGCTTGAAATCTCAGAGTCAAAATGTTCTTCTCTGCAAAATGAACATGAGACTTAGCCAGTAGAGATACACAGGTAATTGTTTTAAAGATGAATGATATATGTGATAATCCAATACATTTATGTACTAAATGGATGACGTTAAGTTCCAAAACTTGCAGTTAAGTGAAATACAAGTAAACAACTTCACACATGCAAATCCTTACAATATGCTTTCCTTCAGTAGGCTAAAAATTGATAGGATTGGGTCAAATAGCATTATTTATTTTAGTGAAGATTTCTTCAACAACAGAGTTTTACAAATGAATTATCCTAAAGGATGATGAGTTCTTCAATAATGTAAAAGAACAACAAAATTTAATATAAACTAAAGCAACAGTTCCTTGATTTGCTTTCTACTTTACTCAATTCACTAATAAAAAATAAAGTTTAAAAAAAATGAAGATGAGTATATAGTTACTGAATATCGAAATAGATATTTAAGGACAGGTTTTCTTTATTCTAAAATCCATACGTGTATATTTTGTTTTGATTTCCAATACACAATCATAGCCCTCACTATTTTTTTTTTTAACATTTTGGTGTGCTTGCCACACCCTGAAAGTTTATTTAATTCCTCAAGGAATTCTAGTTCTACTTCTTTTTTCAGGATAATAAAGATTTTGATGTATGATTTTCTCAGAAATTAACATATAAGGTTATTTTGAGAAAATTTCAAATTGCAGTCTTTCTTATTTCTTCATCACCGTGGCCTTATGTAGAAACTTATAACAGCAATTTCTAATATAATCTATTAGATTGACATTATTTTTTTAAAAAACTGAGAAATATGGAAAAAATGTGGGAACTTGAACTTCTTGGAATCAGTGTTTGAATTTAAACAACTTTACTTTGCAGATAACTCGCTACTTGGCTGATTAGTTTATAAGAAATATGTTTCTAGTTTATAGGTAAAAAGTTAACTATCTTGAGGTGCCTGGGTGGCTCAGTTGGTTAAGCGGCTGCTTTCGGCTCAGGTCATGATCTGGAGACCAGGAATCGAGTCCCACATCAGGATTCCTGCTCGGCGGGAAGCCTGCTTCTCCCTCTCTGAATCCCTCTTCTTGTGTTCCCTTTCTAGGTGTGTTTCTCTCTGTCAAATAAATAAATAAAATCTTTAAAAAAAAAAAAAGAAGTTAACTATATTTAGGCAACAAATGCTTACTTAGCTCTCATCTTTAATCTTTTGTCCTTGAAAATTATGAAAAAGCAAAATGGTCTAAAATAATTTAATTTGTAGTTTAGAGATTGCTAAGCAAAGCTGTTATGAACTTTTGAGGACTCTTTTAATTAACAAGGACAGAATGTAATACAGAAAAGTAATCATAGTCCTAGAATGACAGAAATTCACACCTTAAACAAATGTTTATTTTTCCTGCAAACTTCAGACTTAATATTACTTTTCCAAGCAGACGTTATTCTAAGAGATCTAAAGATTTTATTTATTTGACAGAAACACAGCTAAAGAGGGAACACAAGCACAGGGAGTGAGAGAGGGAGAAGCAGGCTTCTGGCCAAGCAGGGAGCCTAATGCAGGGCTCTACAAGGGGTTCCATCCTGGCACTCTGGGATCATGACCTGAGCCAAAGACAGATGCTCAAAAACTGAGCCACCCAGGCACCCCTATTCTAAGAGATCTAAGGGAATGTAAGGATGAAATCTGTTTGTCAGATATCTTTTTATTAGTCAGAATAAGATTTTACCAAATTAGACAACATCTAAAATCTTGGAGGGGCACCTGGCTAGCTCAGTCACTACAGCATACAACTCTTGATCTTGGGGTTGTAAGTTGAAGCCCCATGTGGGTATAGAGATTGCTTAAAACAAAAATCTTTTAAAAAATAAAGTGAAATATTGGAGAGAAAATCCAGGATTAATCAATTATCCATTTAAAAAGAGAGAGAAAGAGAGAAAGAAGGAGGGACCAAGAGAGTGACATCAAAGGCTCCTGAACTTCCCTACTCTCAGAAACAAACTGAATACATAGCTCCATAGGGAGCAATTCCTTCAGAGAAATCCAGGAACTAGATCAATGATTCCACATCAGGCAAGTGAGAAAATACAAAGGTTTACCATAAACCCCAAGGCACAGTGTCTTAAATCAGCAGGGAAGCTCCAATTCCCAGCTTCCACCTGGGGAACAAAGGGTTTGAACTGCACATCTAGTGTCCCAAACTTCAGGACTCTCATTTGAGGGATGGAACCCCTAAACACCATGCTGTGAAAGTCAATAAGCTGGCATCTTCTCATAGCACTGTACCTAACAAACAAACAGTCCTGTTTTTTTAGAAACTACCTATTTTCTATCAATATTATTTTAATCTTCTGTTTAAAAGTGTGTGGATGGGGTGCCTGGGTGGTTTAGTAGGTTAAGCGTCTGACTCTTGATTTGGGCTCAGGTCATAATCTTAGGGTCTGAGGATTGGGCCCTCCTCCCAGCCGGGCAATGGGCTTGAGATTCTTGCTTTCCCTGTGCCCCTCCCCCATTTACACGTGCACACTCTCACAAATAATAAACAAATGAATGCATAAATAAATAAATAATCTTAAAAAGAAAATCTGTGGAGGAATAGCTTAACCACACTCAGTGGCTGTTCTTCCCCATTCCCTGGCCAGAGCAACGGGGGCTGCAGATTTCTGCAATGGAGGGCATGCTCTAGACGCCATAGGGAACCAGGAAGAGGCACAGAAGGTACCTGGGCACCTTCAAACCCGTCTGTGACTTCAAGTTCAGTAACAGTAAACTCAGGCACTGGAAAATTCCACTCACCCCGAAATTCGTCTTTTGTCACCGCCCTTTTACCTGGGTCCCGCTTTTCCCTTTCAATCCCCTCAGGATTTCTGTGGAAGGAAGTTACCAGGCGTGACCTCCCGTGGGTGCTCACGGGAGACAGTGGTGCGCATGTGCACAACTTCCCACGCAGCACAACGACCAGCTGAGGGCGCTCCCTTGTTGCTCTGACAGCCTTCCTTCCAATAATGCAGAGGAGAATCTGTGTTATGCAGAGCAAGGATAGGCAGGTGAACATAAGATGCTCCTTGTGGAGACATTGGTCAGCCCTTTAAGTAATCACCAGAAGTCGCGGTTCACGGGAGGCTGCCTGGATCCAGTTAGTGAAATTTCCAGAAATGAAGCAGTCAGTGCTAGAAGTAGCTCCAGTGGTAGCAGCCAACTCCAGCTCACCTCGCTGCCAAGTATCTCTGGAGAATACGACACTGAACGTCAGCCGGGTTTGCAATGCGATCACTGGTAGGAGTTACCAGCAGGATCTTCCCTCAGGTTCTCTTCAGATTTATGGTATAAATGCCATTACTTTTACTTTTGTAGATTATTGTTCTGTTTGGAAGTCAGGATTGGTGCTACTTAAGTGGATGTCCGCTGCAAGGAATTTGAGGACCTCCTCCTCCATTTGCAGGGTATTAAGGACTCTGGACACTGAAAGTTTCTGTTTAAGTTAGGATGCGAAGCCAGGACATCTACATAGATCTGTGTGTATCTATTATAGGTTGTTGCTTTGTGGTTATCACAAGGCTTATATTAAACTTAAATAGCTGAAGTGAACCTTCTAAGTTGAATTAAGAAAAAGTAAGTATGCTTTGGTTCCTGCAGCCTAATATTGCAATGTTTATGAAAAGATATACAGTAAAAAAATATTTTGAGTAAGGAAAGTAATCAAAAATATTTTGAGTAAGGAAAATGTGGTTCTAGTCATTATTCTTATAATATATTGTTTCACACTTACTTAACCCTTATACTCTTTTGCCAGATATCCTCCTGTTTTATGATAAATTATTTACATAATAAAAGCTTTGATGCTAATAAAATAAAGGGTGATTTTAACACAACTTCACTTATATTGAAAGTTTATTTAGACTTACATCCTCAAAGTTCTGTTTTGTATTATATTTCATACTCTAGAAAATTTTCATGCTTTCCCGCTCTTATCTCCAAAAGGAACTGGGAATGGAAAAGCTATAATATTTGAAAATAAATGAAAATATCACACCCCTAGAATGGCCAAAGAAGTAACTGTTTTTATTCTACAAAGAACAGTTTGTTATAGTATTTCCAACTCAATCATTTTTACAAGGCATTTGAGTGACTTTCAGATAAATTTTAAATTTGGTCAAACTGCTATTGCTTTTCCATTTCCTACCCTTCTACATACATTTCTTTTAGTTAATATTGGAACTTTTCAACCACTTTTTTAAAAGGTCTGAATATTTACTTGATAAAATACTTCTTTGATTTATTTATACTAAAGTAGTGATAATCATAATAATTTTGGATCTCTGCAAACAAAGAAATAAAATGAGCATATGCTTGCTTTAAAAATTGTCCAGGTGATTGAGGAAAGTAAAAAGTCAACTTAGTGCCAAAAAATACTAAACAAGAAAGACATTTGATAAGCTCAACTTTTCATTTAAGAATGTTCAATAGTTTTGAATTTTTTTTTATTTTACATTTTTAGTTATTTCTTTCCCCTGAATGAGGACACGTTCATAACATCAGGATATCCCTGAAATAATACATCAGTGAGTATTCAAGGTTATTATAATATTCAAAAATGTTAATAAAAATACCATGCTGGTTAACACCATGTCATATATATTACTAGCTTAAGAAAGATTTGTCATTAAGCTTTGCTTTGTTAAATATTTGGGGTGGCATGAGTTGTCCCAGCTTTCATCCAGGTTCTAACATTAACTATAAGGCTCTTCATTTTTTGCCTTCCTTCATATATGATAGATATATGTAAGATATATATATATATATATATATATATATATATATATATATGTAAGATGGCACACGTTGACCCAGAGAGCTCCTAATATTTCTGCAGAGACTTCTAACTTCCATTACTTCCACTTAAATATTCTTCCTAAGAGTTATTCCCATAAAGGAGATTATAAAAAGGAATGTTACCCACATGAACATGACCACCATGGCTAATTCCAATTTAATAAGAGAGAGAGAGACTCATCATGCCCTACATTCTAGATTATCTGAACTCTCACAAACAACTCAACCTCCCCAAATTCCTTAACATCTGGACACTCAAGATGACCAGCACTTTGATCTCTATGACTCTATGACTTCTCATAATATAACTTGGTTGTTTCTGTTTGTAGTCATCTACTCCCTTCTGTATTTCTCCTCATTCAGCAAACATTTATGTAAATTCATTGTATTTCACCAATTGTATATTTCATTTATATAATTTGATATAAATATATCATCTCTTCTCCATACTTTCTTGACATTCTCCGTCCTAATGAACTTTTCTTTCACCTTACCTCAGACATTCTAATTGCCATAACTAAATTTTTAAATAGCCATAATAGAACCATCTCCTGGATCTCAATGTCAGTTATCCCCCTAACTACTACCTTCTATTTTTATAGTTTAATCATTCAAATATCTTGATTCTAAAATTTTAATAGACTTTTCCAAGACCTACAATCTACTGACCTTTTCATTTTTCATCATCCTCTCTGCTTATAGGTCTAGAACCAAGTTTCAACATGTGTAATTATCCCCTTGCACATACAAATTTGCTCTCTCTCCCTTGATTAAACTCTTAAAACTGGGGTGTGTGGACTACAGCCACACTTGAATTAAACATTCTGTCTTGCAACGCAGCATGTGAGTATAACTGGGGATATGTGCATATGCACATACACGTACCTTTCATTAATCAACATAACTCTCAAAGGGGTACTTATCCTATTAATTGCTTTTTCCTACTTTTCTATGAAAGTAATTCCCCAAGTCTTCTTTTTAGTTCTGAATCTGTTGACAATTTTGTTTCTTTTTTTTTTTAAGATTTTATTTATTTGACAGAGAGAAACATAACCAGAGAGGGAACACAAGCAGGGGGAGTGAGAGAGGGAGAAGCAGGCTTCCCGCCGAGCAGGGAGCCAAATGTGGGTCTCGATCCAGGGTCTCCGGGATCATGACCTGAGCCAAAGGCAGTCGCTTAACCAACTGAGCCACCCAGGCGCCCCGACAATTTTGTTTCTTATACAAGTGAGCTCTTTCAGGCAATCAAGAAATTTCCCACATCTACCCTGTGCCCAAATTTATCAAACTTCCTTATTCTATCTTTTCCTCTATTATGCTGGATGATTTATAAATGTTTCCACCCAAAACCAGAGTCTCCATGTATGCTTTTGAATCCCACTGATGGAACTATCCAAAAAAATCCTATTCTCAAGTTTCTCTTTCTTACTGAATAGCAATTCACATCAACATTAGGAAACACTGTAATATTTGTATGTATATTAGAAATATATATGTATATATTCATGCATATCCATAAAACTAATGAACAAAATAACACCCTTAACCCACTGTCTCCCTTCAGTTGCTGCTATACACTTCTCTGTTTTTGTGTTGTAGTAAATCATCAAAAAAGAATACTCTACTCACATTTTCTTCCTTTTTCTCCTATTGAAATCTCTTAGTCCAAACCAGTCAGATCCTTTACCCTACCAAATAGAAAGAAGCCCCAGTGATTTCTACTATGTCAGTCTAATGACCATTTTCACTCTACACTTCATTATTAGTTGCATTTGACATAGATTGGTTTTCTGTGATAACCATATTCTTTTTCATGCCATGTTACCATAATGATCATTTAAAATATCTTATGTGTATTCTTTTATGCCTTCCCCAAAATCTGAATTCGACAGTAACCTAAGATGACTTAGCCTTCTCTTTGTATATTTTCTCTTCCTAATTGTTTTAACAGAATTTATTTTTAGAGTAGTTTTGGTTCATAGCAAAATTAAGAGGAAGTTATAGTGATTTCCTGTATATCCCCTGCTCTCACATGCATAATATTCTCTGTTATCAACATCCCCTACCAGAGTGCTGCATTTTTTTATAAATGACAAGTTTATATTAATACATGTTTATTGCTCTAAATCAACTCTTAAGTTTTATATAGGCTATGGATATAGAGATATATTTTTTTTCTCATGCGTTCTTTAATAAAGATGATGCAGAGTATTTCACTAACATAAAAACTTTCTGCACCCCACCTATTCACCTCTTATCACCACCCAAGCACTGGCAATCACTAATCTTGTCATTGTCTCTATAATGTCACATAGTTGGAATCATACAATATATAGCCTTTTCATATTGGCATCTCCCACTTAGTAATGTGTATTTAAGTTTTCTCCCTATCTTTTCCTGGCTTGATAGCTCATTTCCTTTTAGTTCTGGGTAATATTCAATTGTCTGAATGTACCACAATTTATCTACTCACCTACTGAAAGACGTCTTGATGTTTTTGTGTGAGCATAAGTTTTTAACTCTTTTGGGTAAATACCAAGATATCAATATTTGGATCTTATACTAAGAGTATTTTCAGTCTTTTAAGAAACCTCCAAATTGTTTTCCAAAGTGACTCTTCTGTTTTGCATTCTCATTAGCATGAGCAAGAGTTTTGTTGCTCTACATCCTTGCCAGCATATGATATTGTCACTGTTTGGGATTTTGGCCATTCTAATAGGCATGTAGTAGTATCTCCTAGTTATTTTAATTTACATTTTTCTAACAGCAGATGATGTAGAGTATCTTTTCATATGCCATCTGTATATCTTCTTTGGTGAGTGTCTATTAAGGTCTTTCGTTCATTTTTTTAATCAGGTTGTTTTCTTTTTGTTGTGTCTTATGAGTTCACTATTTATTTTGTATAGCAGTCCTTTAACAGATTTGTCTCACGAATATTTTTCTCCAGTCTGTAGTTTGTCTTCTAATTCTCTTGATGTTTTCTTTTGCAGACAAGAGTTTTTCATTTTAATAAAGTCCAGCTTATCAAAGATCATGTCTTGAGGGATGCCTGGGTGGCTCAGTTGGTTAAGTGACTGCCTTCAGCTCATGTCATGATCCCAGAGACTCAGGATCGAGCCTCACTTTGGGCTTCCTGCTCGGCGGGAAGCCCGCTTCTCCCTCTCTCACGTCCCCTGCTTGTGTTCTCTCTCTCTCTGTGTTTCTCTCTGTCAAATAAATAAAATCTTAAAAAAAAAAAAAGATCATGTCTTGAATGTTGTATACCCAATGTCATCTAGGTTTTTTCTTGCTATCTTCTAGAACTTTTATAGTTTTATGTTTTTCATTTAGGTCTATGATCCACTTGGAGTTACTTTTGTGAAGGGTATAAAGTCTGTGTCTAGTTTCTTTCTTTCCTTTTTCTTTCTTTCTTTCTTTCTTTCTTTCTTTCTTTCTTTCATTCATTCATTCATTTAATTTATTTAAATATTTTATTTCTTTATTTGACAGAAACACATCTAGAGAGGGAACATAAGCATGGAGAGTGGGAGAGGGAGAAGCAGGCTTCCTGCCGGGAGGGAATCCAGGAGTCCAGGATTATGACCTGAGCCAAAAGCAAATGCTCAATGACTGAGCCACTCAGGCATCCCCCCCCTTTTTTTGCATGTAGATGTCTAGTTGTTTCAGTGAGGTTTGTTGAAAAAGCTATCTTTGTTCCTCTGTATGTTCTTTAGTCAAAGAGCAATTGACCCTATTTATGTGGATCTATTTCTGGGCTCTCTGTTATATTCTATTGATCTGTTTGTCCTTTTTCTTGCCAGTACCACATGGTCTTAATCACTGTGTCTTTACAGTATGTCTTAAAGTTGGGGATTGTCAGTCCTCCAACTTTGTTCTTCAGTATCGTGCTAGATAGTCTGGGTCTTTTGCTTCTTAATGTAAGTTTTAGAATCATTTTTTTTTAATATCCTCAAAATAACTTGCTAAGATTTTGATAGGAATTACACTGAATTTATAGATCAAGTTGGGAAGGACTGATATATTGACAATATTAAATCTTTCCATACATGAATGTGGAATATCTCTCCATTTATATAGTCCTTTTTAGATTTCTTTTATTAAAGTTCTATAGTTTTGCTCATATTGATTCTAGCTAAGTTTTGTTAGATTTATACCTTTGGGCTGCTAATGTAAATGGTATTGTGCTTTTAATTTCAAATTCTACCTGCTTACTGCTGATATATAGGAAAGCAATTAATTTTTTATTAACCTTGTATCTTACAACCTTGTTACGATCAGTTAGTTCCAGGAGACTTTTTTTTTTTGTATATTCTTTTGAATTTTCCACATAAAGTATCATGTTATCTAGAAACAAATACCATTGTATTGCTTCCTTTCCAATTCTTCCTTTCATTTCTTACTACATTAGCTTGGACTTCTAGTATTATGCTGCAAAGCAGTGGTAAAAGAGGACATCCTTGCCTTGTTCTTGCTTTTAGTGGGAAGATTTCAAAGTTCTCACCACTGCATTTGATGTTATGTGAAGGTTTTTTGCAGATACTATTTATCAAGCTAAGGAGAGAGTTTAGTGAGAATTTTTATCATGAATACGTGTTAGGTTTTATAAATGCTATTTTTTTACACTATTGATTAACACGGGTTTCTAATACATAATCATTTGTATTCAGTCATAAAAGTAATTCAAGAGGTGTTTCTTTCAACAAAAAAAATGTGATGGCCGACACTCAATCTTCCACTAAGTATACCAAAAGACTTCTTTAGCTTCAGAAGAATAATTGTATATATAAATTTGGAGTTAGTCGAGTTGGTATATAGTTGTTACCTCCCTGAAATACTTTCTCTCTCAGAGATATTCAGCAATTGTCAGAGCTCTGAAGTACACCACTACCTATTCAACTCTAAAGGAAATGACAGCAGTCTGGAGAATTTCATAGGTAAGAGGATGTGAGAAAACCTAAAGAGCTTTAACCCAGAAGTCTCTGGCCTGTTTGACTAGAGGGACTTTAATTAAAGTTTATAATATCGAATGAAGCTTCTCACTTTGAGTGGGAGTGGGGGGAAGAAAAGCTTACTTAAGTCCATTATTTTCTAGGAGTAGATCCTGAGGTGGGGATTCTAGTTCAAATATTATTTGGGGAATGCTTTCAGAAGGGGAATTTAGAAAGGAGGGAAGGATAGAAGAAGAAAGCTGAGCAAGAATATATTCTCTGGTATAGAAACCTACAGACAAGTTTTGGAGCACAAATTGTAACATTTTTCCCACCTTGAGGCAAGGAACTGCCCTTTGATATCCCCTTGTCAATCAGGCATTTGAGGAGGTCTGGGTAAGGTAGCTCCCATTTGGCCATGCAGCATTCTTTTTTTTTTTTTTTTTTTAAAGATTTATTTATTTGAAAGAGAGACAGTAGAGCAAAGTTGGGGTGGAGGGCTGGAGAAGGTCAGAGGGAGATGGAGGAGCCTAGTCCCCACTGAACAGGGACCCTGAGGCAGGACCAGGTCCCAAGACCCAGAGATCAGGACCTGAGCCCAAGGCAGATGCTTAACCTACTGAGACACTCAGGCACCTCAGCCATGATGCATTCTTAAGAAGGAATCCTCAGTTGATATAAGGTAATATTAACAGAGCTGGAGGACGGAAACCACACTAAGTATCTCCTCTTAGAGCTGACACTTATATAGCCCATATGTGTCAGTTTCCCTGCAAAGAGATGCTTTTCTCCTAGCTTTTTTTGGATATGGCCCACACACACAAAATAATTTCCTTAGCAGTCAGTACACCTCAGTAAGAGTGAGGTCAGCCAAATTAAATCCAACAGGTTCAGACACCTCCATTACAAGATAAACACTTGAGTGTCCCTCAATGCATATAAAATAGAGATTGCTTTTTAGAAAGATGAGAGACTTAATGAGTTTCATTTCTGCTGTCAATGCCTAGGACACGGAATTAGAACCTCTGAACTTTGCAAAGTGGTAACTAAGGTATATAACAGTCACCATAAAACATTAAGTTGTTTTCCCCCCTTGGTGGATTCTATGTGATTGAATTATTTGAAATAATACTTAATAAATTATTTTTTAAAGATTTTATTTATTTATTTGACAGAGAGAGAGATCACAAGTAGGCAAAGAGGCAGGCAGAGAGAGAGGAGGAAGCAGGCTCCCTGCTGAGCAGAGAGCCCGATGTAGGCCTCAATCCCAGGACCCTGAGATCATGACCTGAGCTGAAGGCAGGGGCTCTCACCCACTGAGCCACCCAGGCACCCTAAATAAAATTTTTTAAAACTATTTTGTCATAGGTCATCTATATAGAAGAAAATAATTCTTAAAATTATTTGATTGATTCCTTTAAGTATGAACTATTATTTTAACATTAGCATGCCATCATTAAAATGTTAAAATAAAAAATAAAAACATGAAAATGTCATTATTGTGTTTAGATTTTGTCAAGATTGTCTGTATATATGACAGAAAAGGAAACTTTGAGGCCTTAATGTTTTTAATAAGAACACAAACCTAATGAGGCCTCATTTTGTTAAACTATTGTTATTCACTCTTGCTTTCATTGTATTTTTTGCATAAAATAATTAGTTTTTTATGCTATATGGTATATAAATTTCGTATTTGTCATTTTCCCTGAAAAAAAAGGAACTGTATACTTCTTTTTTATGTACTCAACCCAAAAAATAGTCAAACATTTTCCCCATTCCTATTCAATCATCCCACATTTCTTTCCCTTTGATTAATTTTTATCACAATAAATTTGATTAATATCCTCCCAGATACTTGGGTTAAATGAATGAATTGAATAGCATTACAAATTTTTGCCTTCCCTTTTATTTTTTTTAACAAATTGATTCACAAAAATCTACTTTTCCAATTTCATAGAGTTTTCATTCCCACTTTCATTATTATTGTTTTGGATTTTTTCAAGAGTTTCTTTTACATGTGTGTTTGCTTCCCCTTGCAATCTGTCCATAAAATTGCTACAATATCTTACTGTAATACTGTATTTTGGTAACACTACCTGAATGTCAGAATTCTATTTTAGACCTTTTCCTACTTCTCTGTTGCCTGGTTAATAATAGTATACCTTTCTGGGAATAACATATAAGACATTGTAATGTGACTGTTACGTTTCTTTTGATACTGAATCTACCTATATCCCCTAGGTCTGCCCTATGATCCCATTCCTCAACCTCAGGATAACCTTTCATATATCTGAAATATGATTCTTTTCATGCCTACTCTGTTTCTCATTTTCTTTCCACTTGATTAACGTGATCTTTTATTCATACATCTCTTAATTGTTATTTTTGAAGGAAGCATTTATTACTTAGTAGTTATATGCTGTCTTTTCTTTTTCTGCATGCACACCTTTTGTTAGTTTTTAAGTTAGAGCCTGCCAGTGCTAAACTTTCTATTTTGGTATTGGTGTTGTTATATCACATTTCCTCTTAATTAGAGTTGATTTTTATGTAGAAATGTGAAATAGCAGTGATTTTCTTTCAGTAATTTGAAAATATTTTTCATCATATCTTAGTTTCTTAGCTTTCCTGTTCAAGAAAGTTGTTAGTCACACTGTCATTCTTTGGAAATAATATGTATTATTATTATTTTATTTTTATATGAGTATCTTTTTAGTCTTATAGTCCATTTGTGCTTCCCTAATTTAATTATGATTATGTCTGGGTACTGGTTTATTTTTATCATGCTTAAAACTTGCTGTGTTTCCTGAATCTGAAAATATGTATTTTACATTTATGTATACTTAACATTTCAGTTTAAGGGCTGTTTTACTCATTCTCTTGCTGTAACTTCTATTAGATCCTACATGTGTCATATCTTTTCTTTATACTCGTTCTTAGTGTTTCTGTGTTGTTTCTGCTTTATTTGACCAAATCTCTATTGAATTATACCTGATTTACTATTTAACCACCATTGCATATTTAATTTCACCTTTGTTGTTTTCTCAAATCTATGTTTTTTTGTTTTTTTGTTTTTTTTACAGAGGCTCTTTTTGTTTATATTCTATTTTTAATTAATTTAAATATTTTAAAAGTACATATTTCATTTCTTGGGTGTCTAAATCCTTTCATTTTGTTTAATTTTACATGTGTGTGTATTTATTTTTTACAAGTTTTTATTTAAGTTCCACTTAGTTAGCTTATAGTGTGATATTAGTCTCATGTGTAGAATTTAGTGATTCTTCATTTTGATACAACACCTGATGCTCATCACAAGTGCCCTCCTTACTATCTATCACCTATGGGGGCGCCTGGGTGGCGCAGTTGGTTGGGCAACTGCCTTTGGCTCAGGTCATGATCCTGGAGACCTGGGATCGAGCCCCACATCAGGCTGCCTGCTCTGCAGGAAGCCTGCTTCTCCCTCTCTCACTCCCCCTGCTTGTGTTCCCTCTCTAGCTCTGTTTCTCTCTGTCAAATAAATAAATAAAATCTTGCCTGCTCAAAGACATGAGTTCTTATTTTCTCCCATGAAATCAAGGCAGGCAGGCAAGTTTCCTTTCCCTAAACCACTCTTTAATTGAGGGTTATATTCCTTAAAATTGTTAATTATAATTCCCATCCATGTTACAAAATTCCTTATCATAGATTGTCCCAAAGCTTTAACTCCTGCCTTGTATCCCCACTATTGCACACATACACATCTAGGTATTCAACACAAGCTTTTTTGTTAATAAGACAGGCACACTCCCTTAAGTGCCACATCATAAAATACGCATTCAAGACTTGCACTTATTTTCTTGCAAACTAATATATATATTTAAGATACTATAGTTGATTATTTTACCCCTAGATTTTAGGAGTTCTAGCAAGAGGAATTTAAGATAAGCTACTTTGTTGTTTTTAGAAACAGAGACCCTCCTATTCATAAGAACACTTTGCACACTTTCATCATGATGTATTTCTAGTAATTGTTGACTATATTGTGCTCTCTTTTGTCCTGATTGATAGTAAAAGTAAGAAAGAAAAGCTAATGAAATTTGTTATATGAATGAATGAGTTGAACTAAATAGCCAAATTAATCTGCTTAATGTATTTTTGTGCTTGTGCTTTCATCATTAGCACTTTATACAATAATGGTTTGTATAGAATCTGAATATTTTTTTAAATTAATTAATATAGTTATTTATTTAAGAGAGAGAGAAACACAGCTAGACAGAGAACACAAGCAAGGGGAGTGAGGGAGGGAGAAGCAGGCTTCCTGCCAAGCAGGGAGCCCTGTGTGGGCCTCAATCCCAGGACTCTAGGATCATGACCTGAGCCGAAGGCAGATGTTTAACGACTGAGCCACCCGGTGCCCCTAGAATTCATATCTTAACTTTTGTTATAATTTTATCTCTTAAATAGAAAATCAAAGAATATTTGTTCTGTATCACAAGCTAAAGGCTAGATTTATAAATTCACTAGGATTAAATAAAGCAATTCCAAAAGTACAGTAATGTAACATAACTAAGGACATAATTTTATTCATTCTATGTTGTACAAATTGGCAAGGGCCTCTGTGCATAGTCATCAGTCCAAGATCTAGGCCGATGGACACTCCCTTTTAATATGTGCTTCCATTGATACTATAGTTGGGGGAAGGAAGCTCAGAGCTCCTGTAAGTGCTTCTGAGCACACATGACACATATCACACGTACTTACATTTCTTTGACTAAAAAAAGTCAAGTACAGAACTCTCCTAATTAAGAGCCTTAAAAAAGTACATTCCTATCATGTGTGCAAAAAATAGAGGACCAGACTGTTAGCATAACTTGAATGACTATCATAGTCTTTTCTTTTGGACTGTAATATTTAGCTCCTTTCCAGGTAAACTACTTATGCACAAAGTTCCCAAGTAAGGCAAATATGATTGATTCTTTGTGTCTTCATGAGACAAGAGGGATATTTGAGAACTTAGTTTTGCTTTCTAGAAGCTAGAAGAAGCTTATGTGTCAATTATTCTTCAGAATCACTGTGATAGCCTCCATTTACATTAGAGGCCCTGGGCACCTTCAGATCTCAAAATTCTTAGCCTTTTGATTAATACAAACCGGCCAGTATAACTCTCCTATAACTCTCCTTAAAATGTAGTTGGTTTTATGTTTATTTTTTATTTTTTTAAGATTATTTATTTATTTATTTGACCGTGAAACACAGCTAGAGAGGAAACACAAGCAGAGGGACTGAGAGAGGGAGAAGCAGGCTTCCCGCTGAGCAGGGAACCCGATGTGGGGCTTGATCCTGGGTCTCCAGGATCATGACCTGAGCTGAAAGCAGTCGCTTAACCAACTGAGCCACCCAGGTACCCCTATTTTTTATTATAGATAGCATTCCAAGATACTAACCACACTCAAGATAATTTTCATAATCTGTTTTTCATATTTATATTCACTTTTACTTTCCCTATACCTTCCTTTTTGGGTTAACCTCAGGTAACCTGAGCCCACAATGAATGAAATAAATGAATAGTCTCTTTTCCCCAAAGTATTTTGTGCAACTGAAAGAGTTTACTGTATACGACACTATTAGCCCCTTGATGTAAAGCCTCTTAATCTGTATAGGAGTTTGAACAAGTGTGATATGCATATAGTTGGTTCCATAATTAAACTCAATAATGAGTTTTAAATGTTTTTGCAGGCCAGAGCTTTTTTGATTTTATATTTTAGATACTGGGTGCAAGAAGCATCTGCTTCTTGAAATTATCAAAAATTTTGTATTCTCTGGTCCTTCTCATTCCTTTTAGCAAACCTGAAATTAGTATCTGACTTCTTTTTTGTAGTCAATAGCAAATGACATACACTACTAATATTTGTATTCCAGGTTTTTACTCAAAGGATAAAATGTCATTACATCCATGAGCTGTCTTGCACATTATTAGAAGAAACCAACTTTGTCCTGTACTAGCTCTTTGTCTGATATGTCATTTCCAAATATTTTCTCCCATTCTATCAGTTGTCTTTTGGTTTTGTTGACTGTTTCTTTTGTCACAGCAAATATTCTTAACAGAGCTTTTCAAACATTCTAATTTTGTAATATTATTGTATTTAGTAAAAAATTGAAGATTTAAGATTTATAAATTTACAGGAGTTTTATTTTGTTCACAGATCATATAATTTAGGTCACATATCCGTAGAAATTTTAAAAATAGTAATAATTAAATATTTTGTTTTGAGATGTCTAGTTAAAGTTAGTTGCATTTAACAAAAAACATGAACAGCATAGGATTTATCTGGAATATAGTAATATGAATATAGAATAGAATATGGAATAATGAATAGTAATATAGTAATAGGAATATAGTAATATGAATATAGAATAGAATATAGAATAATGAATTCTATAATTCTATAGAATAGAATATAGAATATGAATATGGAATAATGGCTTCCTTTGGAATAACTGATATATTCCATTTGCATGGTTCTTATATTTTGGATTACATCTTGCCAGTATACTTTTTAACACTTAACTATTTTTAAAGTCTGTAAGGTAAGTTATTTGAATAAAAAAGAAGTACAGATTTTTTTTATTCTTTCAAAAAATTTTCAAGTCAGCATCATCTCACAGAACCCTCCAGGTAGATTTGATATGCCTGTTTTTCTTTGGTGCTGCTGAATGAATCAATTTAGTTTCTTATTTATAGTCTCAAAATGTTATTGAATATGCCAAGGGTTTTTTTTCTTTTTTCCACACAGTGATTCTGCTTGTGTTTTGGTTTTTGTTGTCTCAGTTCCCAGCCTCTCAGCCCCCCTCCTTCTGTATTAATTCAGATGCAGCAAGTGCCTAGCTTCCAGGCATTTGCATGGCAGTAATACCAAGTGGCAAGCTAGTAGGCACTGGCCTGGAGCCAAATATCTGAGCTGCCCTGGGCTTCCTTGTGCTTTGACTACTTCTTCAATGGATCTTTGGTATTAGCTTAAAAAGGTGCAATAAATCGGGCTGTTTCCTCAGTTGAGATTCAGTGATTGGATTAAAGAGCATTTTAATATTTTACAGGAACCTCAGGATATCTATTAAAGTCTAGCTGAATATACTGTGGTCTAATGGACTGGAAAAGCGTTTTGTGACTGTCCACTCTAGTAATTTTCTCAGCTGCCTTTCTTATTGTTAATGTTTCAGCAATTGCATTCTGTGTCACTGAGTGGTCAGAACAATTTCCGCTCACAAGTCAAAGCTAGGCAGTTATCCTCTTTTATTATTCTCTTTCTTCTTCTTTTCTTCTTTTCTTTTAATCTTTGCTTTTTTTTTTTTTTTTTTTTTTTTTTTTTTTTTTTTTTTTTTTTTTTTTTTTTTTTTTTTTTTTTTTTTTTTTTTTTTTTTTTTTTTTTTTTTTTTTTTTTTTTTTTTTTTTTTTTTTTTTTTTTTTTTTTTTTTTTTTTTTTTTTGGTGATGGTGTTGAGTCGTGGTAAATATCTTCATATAAAACCCTGGACGACTCAAAGGTGTTTGACTGTAGCTAAAGACAGTATGAATTCTAAACAAAAATTATTACCTTACTACTTTAATAATCCATTTAAGAATTTACATAACACCTATATAATAGACTCATTTTTCCCAGAATTGAAGTCTATAGAAGCTAAATTAAAAAATAGCTTTGATGTTTTCTCTTTTGCATATACACTCAATTAAAAATGAACAACTTTTTTTTTTTTTTTAAAGATTTTATTTATTTGACAGCGAGAAACACAGTGAGAGAGGGACACACAAGCAGGGGGAGTGAGAGAGGGAGCAGCAGGCTTCCCACCGAGCAGGGAGCCCGATGTGGGACTCGATCCTGGGTCTCCGGGATCATGACCTGAGCCGAAGGCAGTCGCTTAACCAGCCGAGCCACCCAGGCGTCCCGAACAACTTTTCATTGTTTCATGATTTCAAAATGAAATATGAGGCTTCCTTAAAACCTTAGTCTCGCATATCACTAATGTAAATTTGTTCATCTCTTTGTCTGTCAATGTAATAACTGTCCTTCATTGTTTGCTACATTTCAGAAATGGCGCTAAGTTTTGTACCTAATCTCTATGACATTGTTTGCTTTATTTTCTGCGTAGTGTTTATTCACATTTAGCAAAAAATGTTTTTATGTAATTGTTGTGTGCTTTCCTATATTCATGTTTGAATGTAAGATCAAGAAAGGCAAAGTTTTTCTTCAATTTTTAAATGAATTTTAATGACTAATCGTGTTTATAATTACAGACACCATGCCCCACATTTCCCCTGCCCAGGCAGCAGCAGCGGCCCTACAAGGGCTGGGGCATATGTCTTTCAGTGTTTCTATTGATTTCTTTTCTTTGGGGTCAAGAATAGAACTTGGAATGTAGAAAGCATTGTGTAAATTAGCAATTATCACTGGGGAAAAGTATGTGATTAGGTAGGAGTATGAGGTTTTTCCAAACTATTAGAGATACATATGTGTGTGTGTGTACTTATACATATATATATATATGTAAATATACATACACAAACACACATACACACCTAGGTGTGTTTATATATATATATACACATTATATATGTGTTATTTCTATATTACATGTTACTACATATTAAGTATACAAAATACACTTTTTATATAAAACATATCATACATTCCTGCATAAAATACTAGTTACACACACACAAACACTTGTTCTTGTGTTCTTGAATTTTTATTTTATTACTCTTTAAATTATTCACTCTTTAAAAATAAATTTTATTTTATTACTTTTTAAATTATTCACTCAAATTATGTGAGTGAATAATTTAAAGAGTAATAAAATAAAAATTGTACATATTTTTAGATATGGCATAGTTCACTAAAAGCATTAAAAGGATAAGTATAGTGAGGAAAATAATTTAAGGGACATAGATGAGAAAAGATTAATATTAAGCCACATAGAATGCTACAGTTTAAGATTTCAGAGATTGAGTATTTCTGATTACAGTAACATATTGGTACAGCAATGGAATATGAAGTTAAAGTGGAATGCAGTGAAAATTGCTTTAGTGAATTAGTTTAAGGATTTGTGAGGCCAGATTAATAGGCTGCCTGTAGTTCTTGACATCATTGAGGATGATGGCAGGTTAGTCAATTGGAATAAAAGTGTCACTCAGGAGCCCAAACTAATTTGGAAAAGTAACTATGAGTGTGGTAGAGTCATCAAATTACTATAACTGCAAAGATATTGAAATTCTGTAATGTATTTTTAATAACAGTCTTAAAATCAACACATGTTGTCAAGTTCCTGTTATATCCCTTACCTCTATTTTTCAAAGTAGATTCATAGAAGCTCCTACTGCAAGCTCTGTCTCCTGTAGATTCTTAACACAGTGTAGGCATGAAACAGAGTATTAATGAAATTCTAGTTTTCCTTTCCTACTCCACCATTCAGGCATGAAGAATTCACAGACTCCTAAGACAATCCATAGAATTTTCTGACTGTTTTCATGGAGGAAAAAGAAAAAAAATATATCATTTATATTGATCCTATGTCTATTTTCCTGTAATCATAACCCACATGTTATAGATTATTCTTCCTTTGTGATGATACAGATTGTCCTAAATCTTTCAAATTTTGGCTTGCTAAAAACAATGCCACATGACTGACCATGAAAGTCATACCTATTTTATTTGTTTTTCTCCCTTCTCAGAAGTAGCATTTATGCAACAGACCAATTACCCATGTCATTCCTTGCTATCCTATTTTATGATTGAACTTCTGATTGGTTACTTCTTTTCCAGGATCCTGACTTCCAAATTCCCTTTTATACATTATAGCTAATTATTTTCTATGAGGAAATAAAAGTTATTGTTACCAAATACTGTTAATGTATTTGGAAACAAGCATTATATTTACCTAACTTTTTTGTTCCCTATACTAAATCTCATTTCCTTGAGTTGTCTGCTTTTGGACAGATCTCTTGATCTTCACTACCTTTCACACTTTATCCTTGGTGGACAACACTTCACAGAAAGAACCAAACTATATCTGTACCATAAGCCTCCTTATTCTACCTATTGAATAAAGAGTGGAAATTGCATACATTTTTGAAAACTGCAATACACTGATGGACTTTCTGTCACACAGAAGACCATGTTTTTACATGTTAATGTTAAAACATGTAATAGTCATTGTAAATTTTAGTTGTTTTACTCACTGAAGTAGAAACATGATTTTTCATTATTCTAGTCAACTTATATTGAAACTGTTTTTATAGCTGCTCATGTTCCTTTAGGACTGTGACTCAAATATATATCTTATGTTCCATTGTCATTGTTTCATGAAATCCATGAACTAAGTCAGTTCCCCATGTATGACTTTAACCTAATAAACTATTTAAAAATACTGAATATAATATAAATTTATTTAAAAATAAATAATTCTTAGAAAACAAAGGGAGCTCAAACTTAGACAAAAATAAATCAACAGTGTTGAAGGAAATTAAAGACTTGTCCATATAAACCATGTAATAGATATGGGGTATTTTTTTTAACTTCCATAAAGTAGAGGAAGTAAATTTATTCCATAAAAGTCATTCTAGTTGACTTGAAGTAAAAATATCATGCTGAGCAAAATGTAATTTTCAAGAAGGGGAAATAAAAGAGAACCTAAGAATGAAGATAAACATTTTAGTCCTACACATTTAATCAAGAGAAAAGAAAATTGTGAGAAATTTATCACTGAGAAAATTTAATCATCACCTGAAAATCTGTTATAAATCCAAGGGCTACCAGTTCCTGAGTTTAAGTGGAAGAAAATAAAATCTATGACAAATGTAGTGGTCCATCAGTCATAATTAATTTAATTTTAACACTGTGATTTAGTTCTTAGAATTAGCTGGTAAAGGCAGAAGTTTTGAGTTATTTTTTGGTTAACTCAGAATTGAAATGTTTACTGGAATAAGAGAGATGGCAAATAAGAACTGGCTGGTAGCTCTAATTGCTGAGTAAAACCCTAGGAATTAAAAAAATATATTTGAATTCTAATGAAAGCCAGATCCAAATAATGGGAAACAGAATAACAATTGTTGGAAGAAATGGAAACTTATGACTGGAGAGCACTACAGAATCATGCTGTTAGTAATTTTCTGGGAGAGAAAACTCTGGATTATTCCCCTTTTGTCTTTAATGTTGTGACTCTGATAGCCTGCAGCTAAGGTTATGACAAAGTCATTCATTATGGGGTCAAAGCTGAAAATCTATCCCAGACTGTACTCACAAACAGCAGTTCATGCTTTCAAGCTATTTGGGGATGTTCATGCAAGTCCAAACCCTCTAAAATATCATAATGTATATATAAAAATGATTTCATTATTATGCACCACTGGCATAGATTATGTAATTCTAGAATCTTGCCAGATTTGTTTATATCAAGAAGGCAGCAGGCAATAGAGCCAATAGGTAGGGTAAGGGGGTGCTGGACTATTACTAGTTGAAAGGACCAAGAGCTTGAGAGTGGCTATACCCCAGGCATCCAAAGTCTTACCCTAACACTTTGATATAGGGAATTATTAAAAGGATAGCTGCACTTAAAAAAAATCAGTTAAGTATTCAACTCTTGATTTCATGTCAGGTCATGATTTCAGGGTCATCGATCTCCAGGTTGGGTTGGGTACTGTGCTGGGCATGGAGCCTGTTTAAGATTTTCTCTCTCCCTCTCCCTCTGCCCCATCCTCCCACCCCTCACTCACAGGTGCATATTCTCTCTTTCTAAAACAGACAAACAAACAAACAAAAAAGAACAAGGTTTATGAGGCACCTGGGTGGCTCAGTTGGTTAAGCGACTGTCTTCGGCTCAGGTCATGATCCCGGAGATCCGGGATCGAGCTCCACATTGGGTTCCCTGCTCAGCGGGAAGCCTGCTTCTCCCTCTCTCACTCCTCCTGCTTGTGTTCCCTCTCTGGCTGTGTTTCTCTCTGTCAAATAAATAAAATATTAAAAAAAAAAAGAACAAGGTTTATGATGCAGTGATTCAGAAGTAACCCAAGGTAGGATTCACATGGAATGGTGGAACTCATACTGAAATCCTAAATTGACATCCCACCTCTACTCAAGTGAATAACATATGTTGGGGTTTCACTAAGATTTTTATCTCAACCTATAGCTACAGGATTGTATCACTAGCCTACATATGGAGAATGTCAAGCAAATAAAGATGAGTTCACATGGGAAAACTTAAAAGACATTAAAAAGTATAGGAAAATTAAAGTGGTAAGATGAATAAAACAACATATACAAATGAAACAAAAATGGAGGAAACTGATTGAATAGAAATGCCTAATAATATTTTGAATTTCAAAGTGATGGTATAAAAATTTGAAACAAGAAGTAATAACAATAGTCAATAGGATTCAAGAAGTACTAAAACAATATTGACCATAGAAATGAAAATTGAGTGAATAAACTGAATAGAAATTTAATTGGATAAGTCAGGAAATACAACAGTATGTTCAAATCACAGAAGGTGAACTGTGAATTGCTGCAGCAACTTAAAGAGATGGCCCAAATCACTGTAATACAAGAGGAAAATTAAATCAGTGATGGCATATGTCACTCTATCAATCAAAATGTAGATAATCATAAACATTGATCATTAAAGTGTTGCTTTGGATAGGGACAGTTTGAAAATACAGAATTTTTAGAAATTATACAATCATTATGGAAAACAGTTTTTAAATATTTAAATTAATTGTGATTGTACCCTTTTTTAAAAAAGACTTTAGGAGGGAGCAGGAGCAGAGGGTAGGAGCAGATGGAGAAGCAGACTCTTTGCTATGCAGGGAGCCCAATGCAGGACTCAATCCCAGGACACTTGGTATCATGACCTGGGCTGAAGGCAGAAACTTATCCAACTGAGTCACCCAGGTGCCCGTGATTGTGCCCTTTAACCTGATGAGCCAGTCCTAATCCAAACAGATATAAGTATGCAGTATCCCATGTTATTTGTGAGAGCAAGATAGCAACATCATGACCATCAATAAGAAATGATCAGCATCTAGTAAAATATTATATATTTCCATACAGAAACACAGGAATATCTTAAAATTTTATAGCACAATGCCAAATAGACAAAAGTCAAACTATGAAGCAAAAGCATCATTATGTATTTTGCACATACAAATGCATACTTAAGGAACTTTGTAGATGTCAGAGTGTGTATGGCAGTCCTGCATATATGGAAGGAAAAATAAAAGGAAATCAGAATTATATAGAAAAAAATTAAAACTATAAATCTTTTTACATGAGTCTGTGAATATGATATATTGTAAACTTAATAATAAAACAAACTCTGTTTCTGTAACCTAAAAACTTAAAAATTTAAATTAAAAATACAGTTTTGTAGAAAAACAATTAAGAAAAGAAATTAACTCATTTGGCGAAAAATATTACATTAACATACGACATTGAGAATAGAGAATTATGCACTGATTGTATTGATTCTGCCTTTGTTCTCAAGAGTAATTATTGATTTAAAATGGTAAAACAAGTAATATTATGAAATAAGTTACCCACAAATGGGATAACAAGTTTAAAAAGGATGCATAACTATTACATATGAATGGAATGATTTCACTGCAGAAAATATACTACTAGATAATGAGTGAAAAATAAAATTGGTTGGGACGCCTGGGTGGCTCAGTTGGTTGGCCAACTGCCTTCGGCTCAGGTCATGATCCTGGAGACCCGGAATCAAGCCCCACATCGGGCTCCCTGCTCGGCGGGAAGCCTGCTTCTCCCTCTCTCACTCCCCCTACTTGTGTTCCCTCTCTGGCTGTGTTTCTCTCTATCAAATAAATAAAATCTTTAAAAAAAAAAAAGAAAAGAAAATTGGCACACTATCCTATTAATTTTTAGACATTTGCTGAAAATAATAGAGGTACAAAGAATAGTAAGCAACTGCAATTCCAATTTTAAAAGAGAAAAACCATGTGTTTCTCAAATTAGGAATTAGTAAACATAATGCTTATCATTCAGGAAAATTTGAGAAAACTTTAAAATAGTCTCATTAAATCCTTTCCTAGGAACATATTGATTTCTAGAAACCAAATTAGGTTCACTAAGACCATAACACAAAATACCACATTGCATAATTTGATAGGATTTGAGACTCATAAAAATTATAGATATTGCATTTGAATTGTTGAACTATGCAATTAGAAAATAGATTCCCAGTATTATTTTTATTTCTACTCCTAGCCATAATAAAATAAATGAGGTAAGATTTAAACTCTTAATCTTCTTTCCCTTAAGCAGGGAAAGATAGGAATCATTGTCACACATTAGGCAATACATGGCACATGGCAATAATCTATGAGAGAAAAAAAACAAAGTGGAGTGGTCTCTCTGATTACTCAGGCTTAGCATCTAGATGCAGGTTCCATGAAACAGTGCAGGGAAATAGCTGTCAGTGCCACTCAATAAAACAGGACAAAGATTAGCATCAGGGAGCCCAAGGTGGATGTGTGTATCTAGGTATGTGTAAGAGGAAACTACTTGAAGTCAAGGATAAAACCAAAGGAAAGTAGCAAGTCAAATAATTCTGAGATTCACAAGTCTTGTAATAGATTGTGCTTTCACAATTCAAAAAGAAAGAATTGGTAATACATAGGATGTTAGCTGTACACCCTCAAATGTGTGTAAGCTAAGTAGTGGGGCTAAAATACCATTAAGCTAAAACTAAATAAGACTTCTAAGACTTCACTGTAATGAAGACTAAAAGCCAATTATAAAAAAACAAACATTTGAATAACTTTGTGTCATATGTCTAATATTGTTTAAAGGAATGCAACAAAATTTAGCATCTGACAATATAAAATTGACAATTCCTGACATCTGACAATATAATATTGGCAATTTCTGACATCTAATATAGAACCATTAGACATCCAAAGCAACAGAATAATATAACACATGATCAAGAAAAAACTCAATCATCAGAAACATGAACATGAAGTAATGATATAAATAGAAGCCAAGGATATTAAAACATATTATAAATATTTCTTATATGTTCAATATTTAGAAAAAATGGACTTGTTAAAAAGAAATATATAAAAATTTCAAATTAAAATTCTGGAATGAAAAATAAGATATCTGCAAAAAAATACAATAAATGGAGGTGCCTGAATGGCTTAGCTGGTTGTATCTGATTCTTGATTTTGAGTCAGGTCATAATCTTAGGGTAATGAGATCAAGCCCTGTGCTGGGATCTGCACTGGACATAGTCAAGATTTTCTCTCTCCCTCTCCCTCCCCATCTCCAACCCTACTCACTCTTGCTCACTCTCACTCTATCTCTCAAAAAAAAAAATACAATAGATGAAATGAGTAAGAGATTAGACACTGCAGAACGAAATAATCAATGATCTTGAAAATGGAACCCAGGAAGAGCTTCCTTGACTTGTGTGACAATATATCATGTATAAATTGTATAACCTGAGGTGGCAAAAAATTCAAGGAAATAATAGCTAAATGCTTTCAAAAAGTAGCAAAAAATAAATCTATAGATACAATAATTTCAGTGAGCAAATCTCAAGTCATGAAAAATGAGAGAAGTTAGACAACAATGATTACATACTATAGGATTTACATAATGTAAAAACGTGAGTAAGCAGATCAATGGAAGCTCCAGGTTGGTAGATGGCAAAAGGAAATTGACTGTCAGGGTGCATGAGAGAATGTTCTAAGGTTATAGAAATCTGATGTAGTATGATTTTATGGTGGATATTACTGTGTATATTTGTCAACCTTAAAGGAGTTGGTGAATTTTAATAAATTTAAATGATACCCTAATGAAGATAATTTGAAAGAAATTATTTGGATTTATGAAATGTAGGAAAACATAATTTAGGAGATTTCCAGGGGTATGTGTTCTGTCAACACTGGCTCATATCTCATGAAATTTTGACATGAATGGAGTATTCCAATTTTATCTAATGTGAAAGTAAATGATTTGACTGTATTATTTCCCAATTTTAATACTTCTGAATTTTCTAGACTATTCTCCATTTACCACTTAAGAACATTAAGTAGATGTTCAGATGCTTATATGAAAAGAAACAGATAGTTTTCATTCTTCACAAAAATTTGGTATCCAGTGCTACATGGACTATAAATTACCATAGATGGAGTATCTCTCTCTATTCCTAATTGATTCCAGGACATATAAATGATGGAATTGAAAAGGGGATAGTTTTTTATTTTTTTATCTTATTTTATCTTATATCTTTTAAAGATTTTAATTTTTGACAAAGAGAGACACAGTGAGAGAGGGAACCACAAAAAGGGAGGAGTGGGCTTCCTGCTGATCAGGGAACCTCATGCGGGACTCGATCCCAGGTTCCTGGGATCATGACCTGGGCCTAAGGCAGAAGCTTAACAACTGAGCCACCCAGGCACCCCAAAGAAGGACAATTTTTTAACTCGAATATATTGCCGTTTAACATGAGACTCACATCTTTGACCTAAGATGTGCAGGGTATCACATATCTAGCTCAATATCTGGGCCCCAACGAAGTTCAAGTGAATTAGATTTCAATTTAATGCTTAGTGCAGTGTCTAGCATGTAGACATTTGTTCAATCTTTTACCATCATTTAATTCAATTATTCATCATCCTCCTAATCATAATTATATTGTATATGAACTATAGTTCTGGACTATGCATACAATTACTAAAAATATAAATTCTGAAAGTTACATCAGTTTAGAAATCTATATAATTTGCCCATAAATATCTATGCCTGTGACATAACCCATAATTATATTTTGTCATAATTTTATCTATTTTGTTTCTAATAGCCAAATAGATAAGCATTTTTTTAGATTCACTTTGGAACATAAAAATATATAAGCTTGGACTTTTTTTCTAAGATGAATTTCTTGAAAAATAAATGCTAGCCATTTTTAAAATGTAAAAGTAGGGAATTTGGAAGAAAGATGGCAGCAGAGTAGGAGGACTCTAGGCTCACCTTGTAATGCAAATACAACTAGAGAACCATCAAATCATCTTAAATATCCCAGAAATTCACCTGAAGATGGCAGAATAAATTCCATGTATTGAAGAAGTTAGGAAGTGCAATGACAGAGTTTGGGACAGAATGGGTCATGGCCATTGCAGGGAGAGAGCTGCAATTGTAGAGAAGGACAAAAGAGAGACTAACACACAAGAGAGCCCATGTAAGGAAGAGGAATCCCCATAGCAATAGACATGAATTTCGAACACCCTGTCTCCTGACCCAGGAGTTTTGCAAGGCCTTTGTTCAAATGATGGTGGCAACAGGTCTCACTTCATAAGCAGACCAGAACATACCTAGTTAAAACACACCACATTCAGACCAAACTCTGCCCACGACAGACAAAGAGTGCCTCTGTAAACAAGTGGCCTGAAAGATAAAACAGTCAGGACACAACAGCAGAGCACACACAGCACACATTGGAAATACTCCTGGAAATTCTAGGTCCTAGGGAATGGGATATTACACTGCAGGACACTACAGAACCTCTTCTTCATAAAGCCATTACTCTTAAGAACAGGAGATGTATCTGACTTTCTCAACATGGAGAAGCAGGCACAGAGATTTAGACAAAATGAGAAGACAGGAATTTTTCCCGAATGAAAGAACAGGACAAGACTACGGACAGAAATCTAAGCAAAACATTTATAAGTAACATGCCTGGTGGAGAATATAAAGTAATAATCATAAAGATATTCACTGGACTTCAGAAAAAAGTGAAGAACATCAGTGAGATAATTAACAGAAATGAGTAGCAAAGAAGAGATAAAACTCAATAAATGAAATGAGAAACACATTTGATGGAATGAACAGCAGGCTAGAAAAAAACAGGAATTAATTACTGACCCAAAGACAGAGTGTGGAAAGTAATTAAACTGAAGAAAACAGAGAAAAAACGAATTATGCAAAATGAGAATAGACTTAGGGAACTCAGTGACTCCATCAAATGTGATAACATTTGTATTACAAAAGTCCAAGAAGAAGAAAAGAGGAAAAAGAGAGAGAAAAGAGGGAAGGGAATTTATTGGAAGAAATAATAGCTGAAAACTTTCCTAATCTAGGGAAGGAAACAGACGTCTACACAGGAGGCAGAGAACCCCCAACAAAATAAACAAAAGAATATCCATACCAAGACATAACTGTAATTAAAATAAAATGTCATGATAAAAAAATCAGAAAGCAGCAAGACAAAAACAGTTGCATACAAGGGAAACCCCATAAGGCTATCAGCAGAGAAATTAAGAAAAACAATCCCATTTAGGGTGCCTGCATGGCTCAGAGGTTTAAGCCTCTGCCTTTGGCTTAGGTGGTGATCTTAGGGTCCTAGGATCAAGTCCCACATCCAGCTCTCTGCTCAGCGGGGAGCCTGCTTCTCCCTCATTCTCTGCCTGCTTCTCTCTGCCTATTTGTGATCTCTTTCTCTCCGTCAAATAAGTAAAATCTTAATTTCTTTTAAATAAAACAATCCAATTTAAAATTGTATCCAAAATAATATGATAGTTAGGGAAAAAAAAAACAACTAAAGATGTGAAAGACCTGTATTCTGAAAACCATAAAAAAAAAAAAACTGAAGAAATTGAAGATGACACAAAGAAATGGAAAGATATTCCATGCTCATAGATTGGAGGAACAAATATTGTTAAGATGTCTGTATTACCTAAAGCAGTCTACATATTTAATGCAATCCCTATCCAAATATCACCAGCATTTTTCACAGAGCTAGAGCAAACAATACTAAAATTTGTATGGAAACACATAAAACTCTGGATAGCCTAAGAAGTGTTGGGGAAAAAAAAAAAAGCAAACCTGGACTCATCACAATTCCAGACTTCAAGTTATAGTACAAAGCTGTAGTGATTTTGGACTGGCACAAAATAGACACATAGATCAATAGCACAGAATAGAAAATCCAGAAATAAACCCATAGCTGTATGGTCAGTTAATCTTTTTTTTTTTTTTTTTTTTTTTTTTTTTTTTTTTTTAATGTTTTTTTTTTTTATTGTTACTAAATTTTTTTTTCCAGTGTTTCAAGATTCATTCCCCATTCCCCACACCCAGTGCTCCCCGCTTTAGGTGTCCCCAGTACCCACCACCAGGCTCTCCCATCCCTCCACCCCCTTCCCTCCAAGTCCCTCAGTTTGTTTCTGTGTTCAAAATCTCTGTTGTTTCGTTTCCCTCCCTAGAT
>PITA01014458.1:0-53543 GCA_004023965.1 Spilogale gracilis | reverse complement strand
CCCCCCCTGCTCCCTCCTGCTCCCTCCCGCTCCCCCTCCCCTCGGGGGCTGGGGTCCGGGACGGGCTGGGTGGCTTCTCCCAGCGGGGCCCGGGCTGCGGCGGGATTGGGTCCTCGATGCCAGCCCGGAACCTGCGGGCGCCGGCGAGAGCAGTCGTGCTCTCGCCGCAGCCGGGCCACTGGTAACCCGCACGAAACTTGGAGCCTGAAAGCGAGCGTTCCCGCGAAATGCCTCGCGTGTTTGGGAGGACCGGCGGCGTCGGGGAGCGGAGCACGGCTCCCGAGGCAGCTCCTGGCTGTTCACACATCTCGTGTGCTGAAGGGGTGCGCGAGGGAGGGTGGCAAGAAGTCCTGGGCACTGCGCTTTCCCACCGCGCCGCCGGAGGCGGTCGGGTCCGAGGACTGCGTGTCTGACCTGTCGTCGGTACCCTGGAGACGACAGCGGTACCCCTTTCCTAGAAGTGGTGACATTTAGCAAGCTGAGGCGTGAGCCCGGGGTACTGGGTACCTGACAGCGCTCTGTGATGAGTTAACTGTTATTTGTCGGTTTTTATCTGTAAGCATCCCACATCTGCTCATTTCAGAAGTCCCTGTGGTCCGTGTCACCGATCCCTTTGGGCAAACTACAGCCCCTTGCTTCATTTACATTCCAGTTACACGTGGATGTGCTGATCCCTTTTTGAGAGCCAGGACACCTTACTTTCCTCACGAAGGCATTTATAAACCCATTGTGAAGTTACTCTGCAGAAATCTAGGGTTTTGTTTTTCATTAAAAACTGGTTTTTTTTATTACTATTATTATTTTGAAGTTGAGGGTGCTTCTTGTCTTAATATACCGTTGTAAAATCTTTGTACTGATTCCAGCCTCTATTTAAGAGGTAGTGAAAGAGTAGAGGGAATGACGTCAACTCAGATTGAGAGATGGAAAGACTGGCTAAGGAAAATAGGATTTCAGAAACATCAAACAGAGTCAGTGTTAAATTCGTCCTACATTCATCTGTAATAGTGTTGAGCACCTTCCAGAGATTATTATAGACACTGGCAATTCTGGTGAATAAAACAGATGAGGCCCCTGCTCTCATGAAACTTAAATTCTGATTGGGGGAGAAAGGCTTTTCCTTCTGCTCTTTTAAAAGAGCAGAAGGAAAAGCCTCTCGGATGACAATGACGTTTGAGATCTGAAGAAATCAAGGAACTAAGCCATGTGATTGTTTGGACAAAGGGGCAGCAAGTTCAAAGGTTTTGAAATACAATGTCATGTGGTGTGTTTTAGGAACTGCAAAGAAGCCAAGGTGACCCAGTGGAGTGAGCAAAGGGAAGAAAGGCAGAGGATGAGGTCAGAGAGATGGGTGGGACCAGATCTTGTAGTACCTGGGAGGCCATTGAAAGGACTTTAAATTTGAATTAGTGAATTGGGAAGCAAGAGGAAATGATATGACCTGTGTTTACAAGGACCACTGTGACTGTTACATGCACACATCAATTAGGGAGGGCATTGCAGCTGAGACATCGGAGTGGGAGATGCAGAAAATATTCATATTTGGGATGTGTTTGAAAATAGAGCTGACAGAATTTGCAGATGGATCACCCAGAATTAAGGGAAAAGGTGAAAGGAGCACTCTTGAGGTTTTTGGCCTGAGCACTGGAAGGATGGATTTTAGTCTTCTCAGGAAAGGAAAATTATGGGAAAAGTTTGCTTTGGGGTAGTTTATGAGACTCTTATTAAAGAGTTCATCACATTTTTTTTTCCTTTTTCTTTTCTCTTTTTTTAAATTGAAGTATAATCAACATAGAGTGTTTTGTTAGTTTCACGTGTACAATATGGTGATTCAACAGTTCTATACATTATTCTAGTCATCGCTTTTTTTTTGTTTTTTTCTCTTTTTTTAACCTCTTATTGAACTATAAAACATGAATGAAAGAGTGCACAAATCACAAGTGTGTAGCTTGTTAAATTTTATAAAGCAAACCCACCTGTGTAACCAGATACACATTTGAGAGTTGTGAGCAAACAGACTTGGAATCACGGACCTGGCAAGTCACCCAGAGAATGAGTATAAATGTTTGAGGACGAACTCCTGAGGCACGCCCAACATTTAAAGGTCAGGGTAAAGAGGATACTCAGAGAGCAGCAGCTGGTGAGGCTAGAAAAGAACCAAATAACAGTATCTAGGAGGGCAAATGAAGAGAGCATTTCAAGAAAGAGGATATGGTAGACTATGTCAAGTGTTACTGATAAGGACTAGAAAGTCCTTATTAGAAAAGGAATAAAAAGACCGTTAACTCTGGCAATTGTAGACTAGTTAAAATATTGAATTTAGAATGTTTGCAGGGTTTGAGAAGAGAATGAGATCTGATTTATTCAGGAGATATGTAAGACATTAGAAATAGGAGATGGATGTCCTTACTTTAAAAGAATTTATAATTTTATAGGGAAGAAAGATAATTAAAATTGTGATAAAAGTTACTGTGGAATATGCACAGGATGTCATAAATGCAAATAAAAGGAACACTTATGAAAAGAACAGAAAATGATTTCCTGTTGAAATCCCTGAGTCTTGGAGGACCAGTTTTTAGAGAGGTATAAATGCGTGATTTCATATGGGGGAGAAGCATGCTAAAAGGCCCTGAGGCAAATGAGCATGAGTTCTGAGTATCATATCTGGTTGATTGTGACTGAATGCTCATTGTATGGAGGGGGGGAAGTCACAGAGAGAGTGAGGAAAGATTATCCTAAGAGATAAGGGCCACATCTGGAAAGAGCCCTTGTATGCCAAGTTTGGGTTTTACATTCCAGGTGATGGGGAAATAGTGAAAGACAAGCCAATGACACGTTTGTATTTGCATTTTAAAAAGGTCATTCTGCCTTTGAAGAGAAAAATAGGTAACGTTTGAGGTCAGACCCCTCTTTAAGTCTTATAAAAAGTATTCCCCAAAAAGTGCTGATGTACATAAAATTTCAGATTTGTGGTCCCTTGCAGTCCAATTATGGATACCAAATTAAAATCCCAAATGTAGACGATGACTTGGTGGAAAGTCAGTCTGCAGTATCCTTGATGAAAAATGATGAGTGTTTGAATCTGAGAGCTGGCAGTGAGCATGGAAACCAAGAGATATTGAGTGTGAATTGTACTTTCAACAGGAAGTCAAGAAATAATGGAGGGAGGCAACAGAATTTCGTGGGACAGACTCTTAAGGGATAGACTTGATATGCTTGGGAGATAGGTAGAGGAAGAAGTTGAAGAGACCAGAGAGAAGGGATGATTAAGCAAGCAGCTTTCTTAGGCAGAAAAGGATGGAATTCAAAGTAAGTGTGGAGCTATGGGTGGTATACTTAAAAGTAAGGTTTGGGGAATGGGGTAGGTTGTGAGAAAGAATTTGAAGCTTCTATTTTTTGTGTGTGAGGGTAGAAATGAGGTCCGCTAAGAGAAGGGGGTAACACAGGCAGCATGAAGATAGAAGTGAAGTGCGAAGAATCTTGGAGGCAAACCAAGGAGTGAAGTAACTGATCTATATTCCATTTTCTAGAAAACAAAATATGACAGGGTAATCTCAATTAATCAAATAGTTAACTAAGCTGATATCAAATCCAGAAATCATAAAGAGAAAAACTAGTATATAAATCTATGTAAATATAAAATTTTCTGTAGATAAACTCACTATACACTAATGTGAAAAACAGACATGAAAAATGGGAGTATGATTGACTTTTTTTCAACAGTGGTCACATACCATACAGTTTTACCCATTAAAGTGTATAGTGTATTTCTGTGTATTGAGGTATGTGCAGCCATCATCACAGTTAGTTTTAGAACATTTCTTTTTAATCTTGGAAAGAAACCCCACGCCCTTCAGTTATCATCCCCGTCCCTAAAACCCCTCTCTCCCTCTTTATCCCCAGCTCTAATTTACTTTCTCTCTCTCTATTTCCCGGTTCTAGACATTCCATATGAATGGAATCATGTGGCCATTTTTGGTTGGCCATCCTTTGCCCATTTTTAAAATAGGGTTATATGTCCTCAAGTCCTTTATCAGATAAATGATTTGCAAATATTTTCTCTTATTCTGTGGGTTGTCTTTTCAGTTTTTTGATATCCCTTGAAGAACAAAAGTTTTTAATTTCGATGAAGTCCAGTTTATCTATATTTGTTGTTTTTTTCTTCTGATATCACATCTAAGGATCCTTTGCCAAATTCAAGGTTGTAAAGGCTTACTCCTAAGTTTTCCAGTTTGAGCTCTTATATTTTGGGCTTTGATCCATGTGAGCTAATTTTTAGATATGATATGAGGTATGGGGGTACTGTTTCTTTTTCCTGTGGCTATCCAGTTATCCCAGCACCATTTGTGTTCTTTCCCCATCAAATGGGCTTGGCACCTTGTCAAAAACCAGTTGACCATAGGTATCTTAGTTTATTTTTGGACTTTTAATTTTATTCCCTTGATCTGTATGTATATCCTTATGCCAGCACCACACCTTATTATTATTACTTTGTAATAAGTTTTGAAATGAAGACATACAAATCCTACTTTGTTCTTCCTTTTTCATGACTATTTTGGCTATCCTGGGTCTCTTGCAACTCCATGTGAATTTTAGTATCAGCCTGTCAATTTTTACAAAAGTCAGCTGGGATTCTGATTGGGATTACACGGAATCTGTAGATCAGTTGTGAGGGGTGTTGCCATTTTAGCAATGTTTTAAGTGTTCCAGTCTATGAACAAGGAATGTTTTTCCAACTATTTAGATCTTTAATTCTTTCAGCAGTATTTTGTAGTTTTCAGAGCATAACTTTTGTACTATTTGCTCAATTTATTCCTAGATTTTTTTTTTCTTTTGGATGCTATTGCAAATGGAATTTATTTCTTAACTTCATTTATAATTTCATAATTTCAAGTGTATAAAAATACAGTTGATTTTTGTATCCAGCACTGTTGCTGAACTCATTTATTCTAAGTAATAGGGGTTTTTTGGTGAATTCTTTAAGATTCTCTACATACAATATATCATCAATGAGTAAAAATAGTTAAATTTTTTTCTTTTCCAACTTGAATACCTTAATTCTTTATCTTTCCTAGTTGCCCTCACTAGAACCTCCAGTACACTCTGGAGTAGAATCCTGGAGAGTGGAAATCCTTATCTAGTTCCTGATCTCAGGGCAGAAGCACCAGTCTTTCACCTTTACTATATGATGTTGACTGCAGGGTTTTGTACCTGCCCTTTATCAAACTAAGAAGTCCCTTTTCCTAGGGCTACTTGTTTTATCTTGAGAGGATGTTGGGATTTGTCAAATGCTTCTCTCCCCCCAACCCCAATTTTGGCCTTTTAAAAATTTTACGGATAAAATTAATTTATTACATTAATTTTTATTATTTATTATTAATATTTTATTGATAATATATAATATTTTATCATTATTATTTATTATTAATTTTTATTATTAATTTATTACATTAATTTTTAGGTGTTATAACAACTTTGTCTTCCTGGTATAAATTCTACCTGGTCATGGTATATAATTTTTATACTGTTGGATTCAGTTTGCCTGTACTTTATCGAGGTTTTTTTTCCATCTGCATTCATAAGAGATTGGTCTGTAGTTTCTTCCGGTGTCTTTCTGGTTTTGGTATCAGGGTAATATTGGTCTCATGAGTTAGGTGGTATTCCCTACGCCTGTTTTTTTGGAAGACTTCGTGAAGAATTGGTATTAGTTCCTTTTTTTTTTTTTTTTTAAGATTTTATTTACTTATTTGACAGAGAGAGCTAGAGAGCACAAGCTGGGGAGCAGTAGAAGGAGAGGGAGAAGCAGCCTTCCCGCCAGGGAGCCCAATGTGGGGGACTCAGTCCCAGGACCCAAGACCATGATCTGAGCCGAAGGCAGGCACCTAACCATTTGAGCCACCCAGGCACCCCTAGGTATTTGTTCTTCAAATGTTTGGTAGGATTCAGGAATAAAGCCATCTGGACCTGGGCTTTTCCTTATGGATGGTTTTTTGATTGCTAATTTAGTCTCTTCCCTTGTTAAAGATCTTTCTTAAGTCAGTTTCATAGTTTCTTTTAGAAATTTGCTCATTTCATCTAAGTTAATTTGTTGGCATACAATTATTCATGGTATTCTTTTATAATCCTTTTTATTTTTGTAAGATGAGTGGTAATGCCCCCTTTTATTTCTGTTTCTAGTAATTTGAGTCTTTCCTTTTTTCTTGATCTGTCTGCTTAGAGATTTGTCCATTTTGTTGATCTTTCCAGAGGACCAGCTTTTGGTTTCATTAATTTTTCTCTACTGTGTTTTTATTCTATTTCATTAATTCCTGCTTTAACTCTTATTTCTGTCCTTTTGTTTGCGTCAGGTTTAGTTTGCCCTTCATTACCCATTGTTTTAAGATGGAAAAGTATTTATTTGAAATAATTTTCTTAATATAGTTATTTATAGCTATAAATTTCCCCTCAAGCACTACTTTAGTTGCATCCTACAAGTTTTGATATTTTGTGTCTTTGTTATCACTTGATGAAGTTTTAGAATATAAGTGAGGGCCAGAGCTGATGACCAAGAAAGAATTCTTGAGACCTCTCTGGTGGAAAAAGGTGATTTTATTAAAGCATGGGGACAGGACCTGCCGGCAGAAAGTTGCTGCCCTGGGTTGTGAGTAGTGGTCCATTATATACTTGCAAGTTGGGAGGGGGGTCAGTGATAGTGTTAGCCTCTAAGGAATTTTGGAAACAAGGTTTCTAGGACCTTGAGGGGCTAGCTGTTGTTGGGAAAAGGTCATTTATTACCATCTAATGAAACTTCAGTCATGAGACCTTTCAGATGTATATCAGTGGGCCATATGCTTGAGGATGAAAAAGCCTGTACTTTGGAGGGTTTAGAGATAAAGGAAGTTTCCACAGGAATTTTTATATAATAAAGTAGACTTACAGTATCTTGATTGGGGGTAGGGGGGGCGGTCAGGCTAGGATTGCCTTTGGCCCTTATCAAAGTAGTAAGGTGGAGGCGGTTGAGTCCCTAGAGGAATGTCACTCTGCCTATGGGCTCTAGGTAGTAAGGAAATTTATTACTTTTCTTCTGCTTCTGTTTCCCACATCAACTAATCTCAAATTATTTTGTGATTTCCCTTTGCTTTCTTCTTTGACATTGATTATTTAGGAATGTATTGTTTAATTTCCACATATTTGTTACTTTCCCAATTTTTTTCCTGTTGATTTCCAATTTCATTCAACTGTGGTTGAGAACATAGTTTGTATTTAGATCCTTTTAATATATTAAATTATATCCTCTTAAATATATTAAACCTTATTTTGTGCCCTAGAATATAGTCTTTCAAGGAGAATGCTTCATGTGGATTTGAAAAGAATGTATATTTGTTTGGATGTAGCATCCATAGATAACTGCTAGATCTGATTGGTTTATAGGCTTGTTCAAGTTTTGTATCTCCTTGTTGATCTTCTAGTTATTCTGCCATTATTGAAGATGAGGTATTGAAGCAATTATTGTTGAATTGTCTGTTTTTTTCCTTCATTTCTGTCAGTTTTTGCTTCCTGTATTTTATTTTGTTATTAGATACACATATATTTGTAATTGTTACTCTTCCCTGATGGGTTGAACCTTTTATCATTATAAAATGCCCCGCTTATC
The DNA here is from genome assembly GCA_004023965.1 of Spilogale gracilis. Classification (NCBI taxonomy): domain Eukaryota; kingdom Metazoa; phylum Chordata; class Mammalia; order Carnivora; family Mephitidae; genus Spilogale; species Spilogale gracilis. Next base: position 45,913 of record PITA01014458.1, on the reverse strand, counting down.
TCTGGTAACTGTTTTTTGTTTTAAAGTCTATTTTGTCTGATACTAATATAGTCAATCTAGCTTTCTTGCGGTTTGCTCTTTTCATGGTATCTTTTTCTGTCTTTTTACTTTCAAGCTCTTTGTACCTTTGAAGCTGAAGTATGTGTCCTATAGGTGGCACAGTTGACCCTTGAACAACGTGGGTTTGAGCTTCATGGGTCTACGGATACGTGGATGTTTTACAGTTCTGTATATTTTCCTTTTCCTTATTTTTTTTTTTAAAGATTTTATTTATTTGACAGAGAGAGATACAGCAGGAGAGGGAACACAAGCAAGGGGAGTGAGAGAGGGAGAGGCAGGCTTTCCGCTGAGCAGGGAGCCCCATGCCGGGCTATCTCCCAGGATCCTGGGATCCTGACCTGAGCCAAAGGCAGAGGCTTAATGACTGAGCCACCCAGGCACCTCTCCTTATGATTTTCTTAATAACATTTTCTTTTCTCTAGCTTGCTTTGTAGTAAGAATGCAGTATATAATACATGTAACATACAAAATATGTGCTAATCTATTTATGTTACAGTTAAGGCTTCTGGTCAATAGAAAGCTATTAGTAATTACATTTTGCAGGAATGAAAATTTAAACATAGATTTTTGACCTCAGAGGTGAGGGGTCATGACATCCTCCTAACCCCACATTGTTCAAGGGTCAATGATACATAGTTGGATTATGTGTCTTTTTTTAAGATCTAAGTTAGCAATCTATTTTTTGGTTGGGTGGTTTATTCCACTCAACATTTAATGTTAACTATTGATAGATACAGTTTGATTTATGCCTGCTATTTTACTTTTTGTTTTATATGTAACCTTAGTTTCTCTGTTGTCCTTTATTGCTTTCTTTTGCATTAAGTGAATGTTTTCTAATTTATAGCATTTTAATTTCTTTATGAATTTTTTTGCTCATTTAAACTGATTTTATTGGTACTCTTTGTCTTTTTGGGTAGATTCAAATTACCATGTAGGCTTCCTTGCTTTTAACCTCAATACTTCATTTAATATGTGAGACAGGTCTACAAACAGCAGATTTTCTCGGTTTTTGTTTATCTGGTAATGTCTTTAGTTCACCGTCATATCTGAAAGATAGTTTTATTGGATATAGGATTCTTTGTTGATAGTCTTTTACATTGAGCACTTTGAATATGGCATCTCACTACTTTCTGGTTTCTCTTGTTTCTGCTGATAAGTCAGCCATTAATCTTTTTGGGATTACCTTGTAAGTAGCAAGTAATTTTTCGCTTGTTCCTTTTAAGATTTTCTCCTATGTTTGACCATTTTTACTGTGATATGTCTGTGGATCTCTTTGCATTTATCGTCCTTGGAGTTCACTGGGCTTTCTGGATGTGTGTTATTGTTTTTCTGTAAATTTGAGAAATTATTTCTTCAGATATTTTTTCTGCTCCTTTCTCTCCTCTGTTACTCCCATTACATGGATGTAGAAGAAATTTGACAGATAAAACAAAATTTTAATAGTGCATATATTTAAACTGAGCACTATACGTATAGGAATTTATACCTTAAGAAGTAATAGTTATAAGTATATATAGGTGTATGTGCAAGAAAATATATTACAATACATTTTTAGAGTAAAAAGGTCAGAAAAAACTGGAAGGAAATTAAATATATTATGACTTTTATACAGTGAAATTTATCAACTGTAATAGTTTTAAGTCTTTTTCTGTAATTAATGTGGAGTTTATTTGGTATATCATATAAGGTATATCTGGGTGTACATTTTCTTTCTGCACCTGTACGGGCTTTTTCTAGGGCAGCAGTTCTCATTTTTGTGTTGTCACAGCTTCTGTACCCTCTTTAAAATTATTGAGGACAGCTTTTGTTGATATGGATTATATTTATTAAAAATGATTAGTTTCTTAAATTTTTTTTAACAGTCAGACCCATTACATTTGCATAAACAACATATTTTTTAAAACAGATTTTTAAAAACAAATCGCTGAGAAGTCTGGAGTTTTTTTAAGTTCGATAGATTTCGATCTAACTTAACGAAAGAGATATAAATTTTTATATTTGCTTCTTGCAGTATATAAAGACGAAATCTATAGAGAATGAAGTATATGAGTATATAAAGAAAATCTACCCTGACACAGATTTTTAGTTCAAAGTGCATGAGCCCTTTAATAGTCTTTTCAGACAGTTGTGGATATTCTTCTTTGATTATACACCAGAACTTGATAAGTGGTAATTTCTTAAAGTTTGGCTGTAGTTTGGAATCTGAAGTATATCAATGAACTTTTCCTTCTCTGTTACATTAAAATCCACTCTTCTAAATGTTTGAATAGATCTGTTCCACTTATCCATGACTTTGTGACATTATGTATTTGTCATTTAGAAAATATTGGTGTACTGAGTTATGCAGATCTTCCAAAGGTTGATACATACTATTACATGCTATCAAAAAAATCACATTTATATAATTACCAGTCTCATTCGAAAAGCTTTTAAGTATTGAGATGTCATACAGTGATGGATACTGTTTTCAAAAATTCCAATTTTCATTTGAAAACACAAATTTTTATCATTGGCAGCTATACTTCATTGTAGAGTAAATGCCTGCAAAATACCCAAGCCCAAATAATGATAGTTTGGTTGATCGTTCCCTCAAGTAAAGATATTATTCTCTGAAAATGAACAGCTAATTCAGTTCACAAATCCATTGATCACACAATTGCTTTTCCTCAAGACCTTATTTTACTATGTGCTCTTACTCAGAAAGGATCTTCCTCTAGCAATTTTTATCTTTAAATTGTTGGATCTTATCTGTTTACATTTCATAACCCATTACTGGGTATTTTTTGAAGTTATTTTGTTTTGTCTCTGGCTTCTTTTAAGAGTGGCGAAGAGAAGATATATCCAGTGTATAAATGGAAGGTTTGGTCTTAGTTAATACAGCTTATATATTATAACAAAAAGAGAAGAAAAAGTTTAGGGTATTTTGGTAGATTGAACAGTGTAAGTGTGGGGGATATAATATTATAAGATGCAAAGTCAGAAGCTGAAAGTGAGTTGGGGTTGAGGAGGGAGTATTGGAAGAGTAAAAAGAGAAAGGTTTGAAAGTTATTTCCAAGAGTAAGAGATAAGAGAGGAAGTGACAAGGGAAATGTAACAGCATTGCTAGGCCAAAGTGAAGACCTACCTGAAATTTAGAGAGTTTCAGGAGTAAATTTAGAGAATTTAGAGAAATCAGGAGTTTCAAGTGAAGCTAGTCAGTACAGGGGTGTGTGTGTGTGTGTGCGTGTGCGTGCGTGTGTGTGTGTGTGAGCGCGCACACGCATATGTATACATGCATGCCCACCTTTTAATCTGCCCGACCCACAGTTGTGGAGCTCATTTCTACCCACACCCATTGCTAATAATGATTCCTGGCCTGCCAAGCAATGGGTTAGATCAGAGGATGAACTAGGCAATAGAAACAGCTAGGATGTACAGATCCTGAGAGAGAGAGGTGACTTACTGTTTTTAAGTCTATACCAAGTTAAATAAAGGATTATGAACCTGGTTTGCCTCTGCTAAATATTGGTTTGGGGAGAACATATCATATGTGTGGTGGCTGCTATAGGCTATGGGAGGGGAGAGATAATTAAGGGGAAGAAAGAGTAGAAACAGCTAGAATCCAGTAAAGTGTAAGCTTCTGTGTAGTTTCTGTGGGCGCCCTCTCAAATCCTTTCTCGCCTTACATCCCTCCCTTCTTGTTCTGGTAGCAGGAAAGGGTCTTGTTTACTGCCATCCGTGAGCCCTGCCATATAAGTCAGAGCTCAGAGGAAGGCCTGCTTTCCTGGCCTCATTTTCCTGACGCTGAGTCTGTTCTGGCCCCAGTTTTGATTTACCTAATTATTTTCTCTGGGAATATACATTCTTTTAGACTAAGACCCACAACCCAATAAAATATTAGTATTTAAAGAGTTTAGGCTTTACAGTCAGGCTTCCTGGGTTCAAACTGGTTCTTGAGACTTAATCTCTTCAAATCTTACCTCACAGTCTCTATCTCATAAGGTTGTAGAAATGATACGGCATAATTCATAAAAAGCGTTAGAACAGTACCTAGACATAGCAAATGTTCCATGAATAGTAGGTATCATAATTTGTATTTTTTGCAGGTAACACTAGAACTATGACTTATTTACTGTCTATCAAAGAATAATATCAGCAGTTAGCTCTCTTGTCAGCTTTTGTAGAGGTGATATAATTTTTAACAGCATGGTGCTAGACCAACTGATTGGGTATAAATCCTGGTACCGCCACTGACTGCTTTGAGGCCTTGACGAGTCTCACTGAGGCGAGCTGCCAGCCTCTTCATTATGTACCTCATTTATAAGTCCCTGACTTCTACAGTTGCTGTAAGGCTTATGAGTCAACGCATAGAACTCATATAAACATCTAAATGCTTAGAATAGTGCCTGGAACGTAACAGGCGTTCCATACATTTATTGCCACTGTTATTAATTCTAAGAAACGCTGATTTATCCCCTGAGAGGGCCTCAGAATTTAGCACAACATCTTTTATAGATGAGAATGTGAAGCTCTGAAATTTCACAGCTAGATGCTGGAAAATGTTTGTCCTGTATTTCCTGACTCCTAATTTAATGTTCTGTTTGCCATGTTTCCTCTACAAAAGATCTCTAAAGGGATGTATTAGTAGCATTAACCAGCAAAACAATTACCATGACTCATGTAACCACATTTAAAGAGCTTTTCTATGCAAATACTCTAGTTGCTAGATGTAAATAACATTTAAATAATAATGTTTCTGCCCTTTGAGACCTTAGGAGAATCCACTGAATATTACACATTGCTCGTATAGCAGGAGTATAAAGCCATACTGATCCTTCTAAGGATTTTAGGACATACTCCTTTTAACAGATTTGAAATAATGCTCTCCATTGGTAAAAAGATAATACTGTGGGGCACCTGGGTGGCTTAGTCAGTTAAGCTGCCTACCCTTGATTTCTGCTGAGGTTATGATCTCGGGATCCTGAAATCAAGCCGCCACCACCACCACCCCTCCTCCTCCAGTCCCCTACCCAGGCTCCGTGCTCCATGGGGAACGTGAATCTCTCTCTCCACGCCCCCACTATCATGTGCATGTCCGCTTTCTCTTTCTTTCTCTCTTAAATAAATAAAATTTAAAAAAAATTAAAAGAAAGATGATACCATGCCTATAATCTACCAGTGGTGAACTCTGTAATTTTGTTTTTCCAGTAAAATTGATGAATTCGTAGAATGATATCCAAGGTTAAAGGCACAGTCTAAACCAGGCTAGCTGTAGTATAAACTCAGATCTAAGGATTCCTATTCCCTGTAAGGGAATGTAACCTTTTGGATAGGCTATTTTCAAAACGTATTTTAAACCAAATTAGGGCATATAAACAAATAATCAAGCCAGTTCTTGATAACTCAAGATTGTAATATTATTACTGTTTATATAGTTGCTAAAAATAAAAGTATACCCGCATTAAGTCTTGAGGCTATTTGTGCCCACATCAAACAACTACTTAACAGTTTTATTGAGATGCAATTTGCATATGATGACATTTACCCATTTTAAGTGTGCAATTCAGTGAATATTTGTAAATTTATACAGTTGTGTAACTATTACCACAATCTACTGATGGAACATTTCATCACCACAAATACTACAAGATTGTATTCAGTCAGTCCCCACTTCTACCCCCAACCCTAGGCAGCTGCCACTTAACCTGCTTTCCATCGGTATAAATTTATATTTCTGGATATTTCATATAAATGGCATCGTACAATATATAATCATGCAGTTCATCCATATTATGGCTTGCATGAATATTTCATTCCTTTTTATTGCTTAATAGTATTCCATTATATGAAATAAATATTCCACATTTTCTGTGTGTGTGCTGGCTTCTAAATGCTCAGCTGTGTTCTAGACTTAGAGATATTCCAAAATGTGTCTATTATTTGGGGCTCACAGATAACAAAGTTGAAAAAACCCTAGTAGTCAAAGGGTAATGGTCTATATGATTTTTGGCTCCTGCAGAATTTACAAAGTAGGAGAAGAGACAATTTCTTAATAGCAGAGTTGCTAACAGTCTACTACATCATATGTTCGATCCAAATGAATGGTCTCAGTAACATTTGTCATTGTTTTTTGCCTAATTTGCAAAGAAACTGATAACCTGAGTAGTTCAGCACCCTGAACATCAACAAAAGTTCACTACAGAGAATAGTTTACATAGTTGTTTCTACATTCATGGTACCCTTGGCATTGAAATTGCCAATTGAAATTAAAATTTTAAATGTTAGCTCTTTGTGACGTATGCACAGTAGTTTGTGATTAGGCCCAGGTGTCTATTGGAGTTGCACTGCTAGCGTGTGGGACCCACTTCCTTAGCCTTGCAGCTAGATTTCAGCACTACTGTATTCTTTTCTTGTTTTACCCCATAGGAACTAATTATCCTTAGAGATTTGGAGGCATCACACATAGTTTTCAGTTACACCGTGCACTATGCCTCAAGTCTTCTTGCTGATGTCAATGACCTGCTCTGCTATAGTCCTATCTTTAGTCCTTCTATTTTGCTTGCTTTTTATTTTTATTTTATTAAGATTTCATTTATTTAATTGAGAGAGAGCAAGAGAGTGCAACGGGGCCGGGGGGCTTGTCGGGCAGAAGAAGAAGTAGAATCTCTGCAGAGCATCAAGTCCAACGTGGGGCTCCATCTGAGGACCCTGGGATCCTGACCTGAGCCAAAGGCAGACGCTTAACCGACTGAGCCACTCAGGTGCCCCTTTCACTTGCTTTTTAAAAACATTACTTTGCTAACTAATTTTGGTGGTTCTTCATTGTAAACCTCAAAATATCTACCTTATTATAAAGCAGCATCTTTACATTTTCTTTTTTAATTAAAAAATTGAAAGAATTATCTCATTTATGTTGTCTGCTACATTTTATGAAAATGCTCATTGAACTACCTTTCTGCTATTTATGTCTAATTCAGCTCTTAATTATTTGCCATGATAGATGAGGGCAGTGACACAAATCATAATCTTTGAAAACATGATTTGGCTTAAGAATGAATTAACATAATTTTTCTCTTTTTGAACATCATCTTTACCATTGTAATTATTATGCTTTGTTTAGACTAAAACTAGTTTAGTGTAAAAATAATTTATATTGTTTAAAAACACGTCAAATGACAGGAAAAGAAGTATGGATGTTATGCTAAGGAGTAATCACAATAGGGTTAATAGGAAGCACAGTTTAATACACCAGGCTAGTTTCTACATGTATTAGTTTATGCCTGAAATGTTAGTAATTGTTTGGATATACAAAAAAAGGGGATAGGACAAAAATTGTTGAAAAGATGAAGGACTGTCATTTCTTATTTCAGCGTTTAATACCTCTGTAAATGAACTCTGCTTAGTGTATTCTAGAAAGGCCACTTTAGAATCTTAACATTTTATGAAATCAAAAATTTTTTTCCCACAAGGATTTAAAATAACTATTACATTTGGAGTCTGACCCCTGTGAAAGATGACTGTATGTCTTTCCAAGATTTTTAAAAGTTGGCACTGTCTTACATGATTCCTGGGCACAATTTGTTTATTGGGTTCTTTTTTTCCATGGGTATTCAAAATAAATAGGTACTTGTTATTGAATTGGGAAAAAATAGCATAACTATAAAACTGATTACAGCTTGTACTGGAAAGAATCTTGCCATCTGATTGGAAATATTTTTCCAGTTTGTTGACCTATTTGAAATTCCTAAGAGCTATTTTTCTTTCCAGCTTTCAAACATCAAATTCATTCTGAGGTCAGTTTGGTTGATTCTAGGGAATAAAGAAATGATTAACTTTGGTTTTTTGTTCTCCTTAAAACATGTCTTAAGGACATATTTATTGAATATTTTAAATGCCACTATGAGTATTACTTTGTAATGAATATTTGCACCGGATTAAAAATAATCTTATAAGAAATCATAATTGATGCTACTTACCCCAGTCCTCACTGTTGCTTGCATTAACCATGTAGTATATGATAGCACTTACCTAGAGTGGTGTTTTTAAAAAGCATGATCCATGGATACATATGGTATGAGGGTCCTGTTTTTCCTAGATTCTTTTTTTTTTTTTTTTTTTTAAAGATTTTTTATTTATTTGACAGAAACACAGCCAGAGAGGGAACACAAGCAGGGAGAGTGAGAGAAAGAGAAGCGGGCTTCCTGCTGAGCTCGATCCCAGGTCCCCGGGATCATGACCCAAGCCGAAGGCAGTCGCTTAACCAGCTGAGCCACCCAAGCACCCCTTTCCTATATTCTTTTAGCATGTTTATAATACTGTATCTTTGTATTGTTTAGATGACACTGTCATGTGGGTTTAACCTAAATACATTCCAGTGCTTTATCAAAAATCGTACTGTTTTCTTCATTGTTACTTTTTTGGCAGTGACAAGAAAAAACCATTCCTTGAGTTATCTTCCTCCACTCAAGAGGCCCTCGGGGGGCAAAACATGAACTTTAAGAGTTAATTAATTAATTAATTAATTGAAGTAAAAAGAGCTTACTGTGTTTTAATCTTTCACAAATAATTATTTAGGAAATGTTTGCTTAATTATCTTAAGATCTTTCTGCATCTATTTCTAATTATTATTAGTGGAACCGTATTTCAGTATTCCAGGATCCTTGGTGGAAGCTGAGCGGGCACATGGAGGAAGAGGGGAAAATCTGACGGTTTCGTCGCTGAGCCTTCTTTCTAATGTGCTTCTCCCAACTTTGTTGCTATTGCTTCAGCCCCTTGCCGTCTGCTGTCAGCAGCATGGGAGCCGCCTCCTGACTGCTCTTCCCAACCAGTCCCCCTGCCTTCCAGTTCATCCTGCTCGTAACTTAGAATTCCATGACTAATTGGTGCTACCATATATATTCAAGATCGGGTCCATGCTCTTTAACCGTTGTTATGTAAGGCCTTTTATCTAGCCCTTATTTCTTTTGATACCCAAACATAAGGAACTACTTGCAGTTTCCTGAATTTATCATTTCACTCCCCCTTAACTTATGCTGTTTCCTTTGCCCACAAAGCCTTCCTGGCTCTCATATGCTTTGCTAATTGCTATTTCTCTTTGATTTAGCTTAGTATTGCTTAAATATTAATTCTTCTGTGAAGTCTTTTGGCATCCTCTTTATCCTTGTAGCCATCTTCCCTTGTGTTCCTTGTCAAAATATAAGTAAACTTCTGCTTTATATTTAGCTTAGAAAACTACCTTGGATTGGATTTAAGCTTGTAAAATCTTGTAGGTCTAATAGCCATCTGTGGTATTACTGTAACTTAGAGTGAACAAAGACCGTCAGGATCAAGGGTGAGAAGTGGAATGAATATACAAATGGAGAATGGCCTTACAGGCCAGAAAACCTACCAATAACTTTTTTAACAATCAGCGCACAGTGGCTAGGACTTGATCAAAAACTGCCAGGCTTCCTAATTTTTATCCTTGTTTCCAACTTTGAACCAATCAGAGCAAGCCAAATATGTACCCCACCACTCACAGAGGATGTCCCACTCCTGCTTAGCTAACCCTCAACAGCCTCCAATCAGGGCACACGGGAAACCTCCCCTTTTTTCTACTCGGAAGCTTTCCCACCCTTTAGCCTGCCTTTGAGTCCGCCTGAACACAAGTATGGTGGCTGACTCCCTTGCCTCTAGTGAGCTGAATAGATAGCCTTTGCTTTTCTCATTTATTTCTATACAAGGGGAAAACCTATTTATTTTATGTACATCTCAAAGAGATTAATGGTAAGTATAGTTTATAAACCATATTTCTTTGCTAGCTATATTTTGTGATTTTTCTGCATGTTTTATAAACAGGTTTATATTTTATATATAAAGACAAAGACAGGTTTCAAGGATTCTCTTGAAAGATAAATAGAAGAAAAATCTGTCACTTAATAGTAACAAACAAAATCCTAGTCAAATTTTAATCTTACTCAAGATCTTTGTATCTGATAGAGTGTTCAGAATTCTTTATTTGGTCAATTAAACCATAATTTTAAAAAAACAGTACATCGAAGAGATTTAATAGATTTCTTACTATTGAACCATGTATATGTTCCTAAAATAACCTTGCTTGGTTTGGTGAATTATTTTTAATATGTCCACTAATCTTATAAAGGCTCTTTCACTTTTGTAAGGATTCTAAAATGACCAGAACCTATTTGCTGATTTTTTTTTTGTATACCCTCTTTATATTTCTACAATTGAATGACTAATAAGATTACTTTAAATAATTTTGAGCCTATAAAAAGATAGCTTTTTATCTGTCTAGTGTTTTATTTTACTTAAGTTACTCTCGGTTTATTTATTGCTTGAATTTTCTTTTAACAGATATTCCCTTCGGAGAGGTAGCTCCTTCACATTTTTAACACCTGGCCCCCATTGGGACTTCACTCTGGTGAGTAGCTACCTGGGTATTTTATGTCAAGACACTGATAGAATTAATTCCTAATTAATTAGGAATTCCTAATTGTCTTTCAGTCTGGTGTACAACTCAGCTGTCTGTACTTCTCTGAGTATCTTGAGGTACAGACTTTCTGCTGCCTTTTTGGCAGCCTAATTTAATTCTTTTCTCTTCTGCTAACAAGCTAAAAACTTTTATTTCAATTAAATATAAAACATTTTGAAAAGTATCAGATCTGTTTATTTTTAACCTTATGCAATCCTTTCTCTTATTCCTACCAGTTTTAAAATTAAGAGAATATATTATGAAACATGAAGCTGTTTTTATGTATGTACTCTTAACAGTTTGTTTCTTGGTTGAAAAATATTAAAAATTGATTGCAGATGATATATGTGATGAATGAATTATTTTCTGTTATCATCCTAGTATCCCAGTCTCATTATTTTTAGAATGAGATTGTTACAGAGGCATCTAACCAGACAATCGATTCTTTTTGTAATTAAAAACTCATTAGCTTATAATACTCATATAAATAATGTATGTATAAATAGAACATGATTCTTATGTTTTCTTATTTGGAGGAAATAGCAAAAATCATTCTGTTTCTAGTTTGCCAAGCTTTACCTGACTATGTGTTGATGGGTTCAGCAATACATATTTAATTTGCACTCTGTTCTTTTGTATTTAATTTATATTTCTGTTGGTGGCTTCTGTGTGAGATTTCTGCACTCTTATACCTGCACTTTTATATTAATTGGTCAGTAAAGCATTCATAGCAAGTCTCCTGATTTTAATACAATTCTGTATTCTCCTTGAGACTTTTTTTCATCTTGGTTTTTTTTCCTTTAGTAGTTGACAAGCCTAAACTCAAACAGAAAAACTTCTGTAGAGAAGGGGCACCTGGGTGGCTGAATTGTTAAGGGTCTGCCTTTGGCTCAGGTCATGATCCAGGGTCTTAGGATCAAGCCGCGTATCGGGTTCCCTACTCAGCAGGAGACCTGCTTCTATTCCCTCTCTTGCTGTGTCTCTCTTTGTCAAATAAATAAACAAAAATCTTTAAAAAAAAAAAAAAAAAAAGTGTCTCCAGACTCGATTTTGCAAACCTGTCAGCAAAAATATTTTGAACACATATGCCTGCTATATTTATTTAGGATTTTTATGTATGTATCACCATTATTAGCTAATAACTCAAAGCACAGTACTCAACCTAGGGCGATGTTCAAGATAATGGATATAAGTCTATATTTCAAAAATATTTTAAATACATAAAATAGAAGTTTTAACATTTTGCTCCTGCACTCCAGGGAAGATACCTTGCATATCCTCTGGGATAGTACATCCCATTTGGGAAACACACACTTCTAGAATTCTCCCATGATAAAAGAAATAGCTCATGGTTCATGTATTAAAACATTTGGAATGTGCTTAAGGAGTACTAAGAGGAAGATTTATAAACTTTCACACACATAGTTTAAGAAAAGAAGAGAACAAAAAGTAGGCATCTAACTCGAGTAATTAGAGAAAGAACAGTAGAATGAACCAAAAAAAAAAAAAAATAGAAGGAAAAATAAGAATGGATCAAAATAAAATCAGTGCCCCATCTTGACAAAACTCTTGGCAAACCAGGGATAAAATAGGACTTTCTTAGCTTGAGACCTCCACAAAGAGCATGCTTTATAATGATAATATGTTAGAAACATGCCCTTAAATTTTTGAAAAAAAACCTGCCAACACCATGTCTAGCAAGCATTTTACTGGTGCTTCTAGCCAACATAGTAAGACAGGAAAACAGTGGTATTCAAATTAGGAAGAGACAGTAGGATTTCATAACTTAGGGATAATATCCCTTATCTACATAGAATATCCCAAAGAATATTAATAGCAGTGATTAGAACTAATAAGAGTTCAAACAAGATTACTGGCTATAGAATTTGTAAAAAGGATTCAAGGGGCGCCTGGGTGGCTCAGTTGGTTAAGTGACTGCCTCCGGCTCAGGTCATGATCCCGGAGATCGGGGATTGAGTCCTACATCGGGCTCCCTGCTCGGCGGGAAGCCTGCTTCTCCCTCTCTCACTCCCCCTGCTTGTGTTCCCTCTCTGGCTGTGTTTCTCTCTGTCAAAATAAAAATAAAATTTCTAAAAAATAAAAAAATAATAAAAATAAAAGGATTCAATAAAATATGTGTATATACTGGCAATAAACAAATGTATTTTGTAAAGATGCTTTTATTGAAGTAAAAACAATTTTTAAAACTGAATTTTTTAAACTATAAACTATGAGAAAAATTGGAAAGCATTAATAAAGAACATAGACACCAAATTAATTGGAAAGATAGTCATGCAAGGAAAGACTCAATAACATAAAAATATTAGTAGTCCCTGTATTAATTTATGAATTCAGTGCAGTTCTGATAGAAATCCCATTAGAGTGTAAGATCTCATTCTACAATTCAGAAAGAAAGTAGAAAGCCCATAGCAGTGAAAACTTTGTGCAAGTCAGGGAACATGTGACTTTACTGTATTAGCTGTTAAGGCTACTCCACAGGTACAGTAATTATGGAATCACAATGTGGATGAAGGTCTAGGTAAATAGACCAATGCCATAAGATTGAGAACCCAGAAACTGACATATATATGAGAACTTACTGCCCTGCAGACATTAGAAGGAAGGGTGCCTGCCATAGTGGTATTAGTGGTGGGACAATTAGCTATGCCGTCTCATACTATATACAAACAAATTCTGGATGGATTGAACATGTATATACGAAAAGTAGAACTTTAAAAGAAAGTATAATAGAATGTTTTAAAATCTGTTAAATGCCTTTCTGCATAAGTAAACACATGTACATGATTTTATATAAATTCATAAGTACAGTCATGAAATAGCTTTTCCCCTCAGTACACTTTTTTTGGCAGTTTCCTCCCTCTTTCCTCTCTTCTCCCCTGTCAGTCCTTCCATCCCCAACCTCCACTCTAACCTGTGTCAGCAGTACCATACCTTTCCCTCTGTGTTTTGCTCACATAATTAATTTACACACACACACATACAGAGACCCGCAAATAAGATACACATATGCAGGATCTTTTTTCAAAATTAAGATATTATTCTTATTTTTCTAAATTCTCTGGATATGACCTTAGGATCAATAAGGATTTCTTGTCACCTCACTTTTAGTTTTTTCCAATCCTGATTTCTATTGTTCTTTCAGGTCTTCTAACATTTTCTTAATGCCTTTAGCTAACTTTGAATAGTATGTCATAATTTTGCTCTGCTTCTTTGAGCATTTCGTTCTGAAGTGCTTTCATTCCCTGCAGGGCTGTTCTTCCCCTTTTCCCTTTTTTCTTAAGGTATTTTGTGTAGAATTTGATTTGGAGAATTTTCTGTTCATTTTAAGGTGAATTTAGTTTTTCTGAACTTTATAAAGTTCAGGTAACTTTTCTCACTTCATAGAGTGTGTTTTTTTTTATGGTGCCTTGCTTCTGCGATTTTCGGGGACCCTCTATTTCCCCCGTTCCATCTGGACTCTTTCCTTTTCTCTGTCGTCACTGTCCTGCTCCATTTTGATTCCACTACCACCAGTTTCTTCATAGGGTGGAGTCAGGTCCTGGAAGGCTGGTCAGTTTTGAGAGTTCACAAGAACTAGACTGTGTCACAGGTAATCTGAAAAGTTATTTTGAGGTGTGAGTGGGTATTGTGTTACTTAAGGATTCTTCTTCAGTAGTGATGAAGGACAGAAATGATATACGGTTTTGCCACTATAGGCATCGGCAGGGCTGAGTGAGGATGATGAATGAGAAATAGGAGTGGGTTGTCTTCCAGTAGATAAATCCTGCTTTAGGCAACAAGTCTTAATTTACTTTGGGCCGTGAGGAAAGGGTATTTTTTTTTAGTGAAGACCCTCCATAGGATAAATAATGTGTGCAATTTTTTAAAAAACTTGTTGCTTTTATACTTAAAACATATTTTACTTTTTCTCTAATAAATACAGTCAACCCTTGACTTACATAAGAGTTCTCTTCTGAAAAAACTTTACATAAGGTTTTTTGATACGGTGGAACTTCGCAGCATGAGATGATTCAGGCCCGGGGCTGTTTAAACAGTAAATATGCTAGAGATAATTTATGAACATCCCTGAAAAATAATTTTTTTTCAAAAATAATTTCCTTATGAGTACAGGTTCACTTTTTTAAAGTGCTTTTTCTGGTTTTATGGAGTCTTTGTTTAATGAAGTTACATGCATTCCTTCTGTATAAGAATGAACTCTTTTTTTGTCATATAGAAAAGAAAGCGGAGAGCGAAAGATGATGATGTCATAAGCCTTAACAGCCTTGATCTAAAGGTAAGCCTTTCTGCTCTGTCAAAGAAAAGCATTTAAAAATATGCAGGTAGCGCTTTGCTTTTGTGCTATAAGGGTGATGAATGCTAATTTTTAAAAAATTGTAAGTGCAAAATTGAATAATATGGGCTCTTACAGATACCTTCTTTTTTCTGTTGTACTTCTTTGTTAAGAATGAGGTAAAAGCCTCCCTAAGAACAATGTCATGCTTAGGTAGTGATCTCACTCAAATACCTAAAAAGGTCATGCCTACAGTATATGCAAGGCGGAAGGAAGCGAGGGATAGTTGTGGAAAAGAAACGTGCCCTCCTCCGAGAGGCAGCTGCTCCTGTGCTCTAGCCCACAGCTGCTTGTAGGACTGCCAAAATCTGGATTTTTATGTGAAAGCTCCCAATCTTTATATGTTGGCCCTTGCAAACCACCCAGCTCGGCTGCAGGTCAGATGTGGCTGCGTTTCCAATGTGTGACCCATGACAAACCAAAATCCAGCGCACACTTAAAAAATGACTGTGTAGCCTTTCTGTAAAATTGTAGTTAAGCCCCAAGACCTGGTATCTGTGGAACTACTTAGTCGGACTCATTTTTGTCAATTGGCAAACTTTACAGAACCACCTTGGTTTTAAGGAGCCTTTTTAAAGATTGTTACATAAAAATTACACATTTTTTAAGTGAGATTTTAAAAATGTTTGATATCATGTGCAGTGATGGCAAATTTTTATAGGTCTGTGTGTCAACATTTTCCCAAATCCAGCAAGCCAGATGCACGGGGTATATATGTAATGTGTTTAGGGAAGATCTCTGTGTTTCAAATGTTAGGCTTTTCGCAAAACAGTTTTAGTCACATTTAAAAATCCTTTATTCAAAGAAAGAAAAAAGATGAAATGGCAACCCTGATGAGTATTTTTAGGTATACTTCAAATCAGATCACATACAGAAATAGACAGTATTTATACTTTGCCACAATAAAATCCATGGCCAAATCTACTTAAAGATAATCCTTTTGTTTATCCCAACTTCAGCAGTTCCCATCATGTGATCAAATTGTTCTCATTTTTTCTATTACTTGCCTCCTCTCCCCTAGATTATTTTGAAGAAAATTTTTTACATTGTATCATGTTATCTGTATCATCAGATTGAGTGTTCACACTTCCTTGATTTGTCTTACACCTTTTTTGTTTTGGTTTTGTTCATTTTGTGTGTTTGAATTGGAATTCATATAAGGTCCATACATTGTGATTACCTCTCTTCGGTGTCTTTTAATCTGTAGGTTCTCTCTCTAGCGTTTTTTGTTGTTGAAGAAATAAGCATGTGTAGAGCCCTTCGCATCCTGCATGTTTATGATTGCATCTCCCTGGTATTTCTTCTGTTCCTCTCTTCCCTTTATTCCTGATAAACTGATAGATCTAGAGATTGTTTTGGGCTTTGTACTTCCCTTGAAAGGTACATCATGTCTTTTTGTGGTGTTGTCAGAATTAATTATCATTGCTTAGATTTCTTTACTCATTGAGGGTTGCAGACTGGTGACATTGTGCCTTTGTCAGTCATTTTTATTAACTAGAATACTTGGGTAAAAAAAAAACTCCCCTTGGGGTGCCTGAGTGGCTCAACTGGTTAAGAATCTGCCTTTGGCTTGGGTCATGATCCCAGGGTGCTGGGATCAAGCCCCACATCAAACTCCATGTTAGGCTCCCTACTCAGTGGGGTATCTGCTTCTCTCTCTTCCTCTCCCTCCCCACCCCCGCTCGTGCATGCTGTCTCTCAAATAAATAAAATATTTAAAACAAAAAACTCCCCTCACCAACCATTTGGTTACTACAAGGTACTTAAACTAAAGGTAAGACAAGTGCTTGATTCTTTTTATCAGTTTTCAAGTGATGAGTTTTATTCAGTAAAATTCACTAAAAGTAATTAGTGAGTTTTTCTTTAATGAGATCATGAATCTGCAGATGTTAGTACATTTGTAGTATTTCTCTTACAGTGCTCAAATTACCCTATCTTTGGCTTCAGGATGGCTCCACTGTCCTATTTCCCCCAGTTTTCAGATATAATTGACATCTAACATAATGTCACTGTAAGGAATGCAGTGTATTAATTTCCTGTGTCCTTTGACATGACCCGCATTTTATATCTAGAGGCTAAATGGCCTCCCTTTCTTCCAGGATGACAAATTCTTCCAGGCCTGCTTGTACCTTTTGTTATTGTTGTTTCTGCCCCATACCTGGAAATAGTCATTTCTAAAAACCCTGGTTTCCTTAGGAAATAGTAGAGGCTTAAATCTGGATATTATGAACAGTCCTTGCTGCTGTATTGATTCTTGTTTCTGTGGCTTTTTACAAAAAACTAGGTCTTGGGACACTGACATATATACTCATTTGATTTACTCACAGTTCAAAGACAACGGTCTACATTACTATAGATTGCTGCTGCATTACTATAAATGAGACAATTACTGAAAACATTGTATGTTTTATTTTTCAGATATTTTGGTTTTTACAAATAAGTTATATAGTATGTACAACTTACTATGTTAAATTATTGAACTAGTACTTTTTTTTTTTTTAAGAGAGAGAGAGTGTGTGTGAGCAGGGAAGGACAGAGGGAGAGGGAGAGAGAGAATCCTCAAGCCGACTCCCCAGTGAATGTGGAGCCCAAAATGGGGCTCAATCCCAGGCCCCTGAGGTCACAACCAAGAGTTGGATGCATAACTAACTGCACCACCCAGTTGCCCATGAACTAGTACTTTTCTGTGTGTAATTATGGCAACAACTCACTTACTCCTTTTTATTTTCAATTTTTAAGAACTGCTTTTAAACCTAATTTTTCTTATAATCATGTAACAAAATTGTATGGAATTTCAGAGTCAGTTTCACAGGATTCTTGTTTCTATTCCTGGATCTTCTACCCTACTTCTTTCTCCCCTACAAAAATCCCTTTTTTCCTTTTTTAAATTTTATGATTTATTCTTTCACTTTTTTAAAATAGAAGCAATTGCATGTATATTTGTGTATCCCACTCCCCTGTGGCTAAACAATAGAATGCAGTCTTTCATTATATGCTCTATTTTATTCTTTCCTTATTTGTTTTGCTTGTGTGTTTTTGCTTTGGTATGTCTTTCCATATTTAGGAAGGTTCATGTTTTTGTTCTCTTGGATATTTTTGCCTTCAGTTTCCCCTTTTTAGCTGTTGGAAATTGGTTTATTCCTATGAGCATTATTATAATCAACTGATACCTCTTCTTCCTCTCCTTCTCCCCTGTTAATAAACTAAAGTAATATCTCTTTATTCTAAATTAATACATTTAAAAGTATTAAGTGCTTATTTTACTTTTCATATACATTTACCATTTTCCATTTTTTTTTTTTTAAGATTTTTTATTTATTTGACAGAGAGAAACACAGCCAGAGAGGGAACACAAGCAGGGGGAGTGAGAGAGGGAGAAGCAGGCCTCCTGCCGAGCAGGGAGCCCGATGTGGGACTCGATCCCGGGTCTCCGGGATCATGACCTGAGCCGAAGGCAGTCGCTCAACCAACTGAGCCACCCAGGCGCCCCACCATTTTCCATTTCTTGAGCGTACTTTTACTGTATCTACAAGATCAGAGCATACAGCCATTGCGCACTGTGCTGTGTACCCTCGTAGCCATTCATAGGCTTTCGTTCTACAGATGAATGTATACTGAGTGCTGAGCACCAGTTCTAGGTTCTTGGTTTTCTGAAACTCATTTTCTAGCAAAGGGGTCAGGTAGCCCTCAACCCGAGTCTGACACTCATTGACCTGCAAATATTGTTAGTGGATGCTTTTAAAAACACTACAGTGGCACAGGTTAAGTAGCAGTGCCCGGGACCATCTGACTTACAGAGAGTTTGCCGACCACTGCTCGAGACTTAAGTAAAAAATTCAGATGACTTGTTCTCATAGTTTTTGTCATTTTTTCTATTCTATTGTTTTCTGCCCCCTCTCTGTTTTTACTTAGATTGGACTTTTTAATCTTTTATATTTATCACTTTCTTTCAAAATATTTTCTCTTTATATCTTTTTAGAAATTATTTTATTATTATTATTATTTTTAATAGGCTCCATGCCCACTGTGGAGCCCAACGCAGGGCTTGAACTCACAACCCTGAGATCAAGACCTGAGCTGAGATCAAGAGTCAGATAATCCACCTGGGCTTATCATCAGACTTGTCTTCCCTTTTGTATTCTTTTTCCTCTTAATGCAGTAGACAGATTTTTTTTTTATTCCAAAATAATTTTTCTTCTGTTTTTAGTTCTCTCACTTCACTGCAAATCTTCCTTTCTCTACCCACGTAATTTCTGAGTTTTACATTATTTCATAGCTTCTGTAATTTTCTTAGTTTATTCTATGCTGTAGAGATATTATTAGAATACTACTTCACATTTTCTGTATTTTTTTTTTTTTTTTTTTGTATTCTTATAATAGCCTTAAAGGGGATCCGAGATTCTTTTCTGTTGCTTGTTATTTAAGTGCAGTAAATTTTCCTGTCTTAATGGTGAGAGAGAAGAGTGAGCCATGGTAGCCTGTCTTCACCTTTAGTTGACTTGAATCCTGATCTCAGGATTCTGGGATTGAGCCCCATGTGGCGCCCCGCACTCAGCAGAGTCTACTTATCCCTCGCCCTCTGCCCCTACCCCCACTCATGCTCTCTCTGTGTCTCAACTAAATAAAATCTTTTTTTTAAAAAAAAAGAGTGCTGGAATAAGGTTGCTAAGTAGATGCAAAAGAGATTAATACTCTCATCTGCGTCTCTCCCTACAAAATGTATTTGCCCTGCTCTCAGTTTTCTACAGTTAACATCTGCCCTTACAGAGTCACAAAACTTGATCAGTAACAAATGGTGAGTCAGACAAGACACACAGCTCTAGAAGATGAGATCATCCACTGAGAGAACATGCAGCAACCTTTATATCTGATTTCAAGTTTTGGATATTGTCTTTTATTGCTGATTCTTCCCTTAACTTTACCACCTTTCTAATTCTGATTTATGCTCTTTTATAGCTAGTGTTAGAATATTGTAGGTTTTTTGTGAGCATGTTTTTCTACCAAGCTTTTATTTTTTTGTAGGGCTATTATTTTTTTCCCTTATACCTTTTTTTCCTTATGAAAACTTCATATAGGATTTGACTGTGATTCTTTTCTATTGGTCATTACCACATGAAAATGGCTTTAGAAAGAGGGAGTGAGTCAGGAGAACTTTTCTAACTTCATGACTCTAAACTTCCTCTTCTGTTGTCTTTAACAAATGATAAATGTAGATACACTTTGAGTTCTCCAGGACCTGTTTTCCTCC
Source organism: Spilogale gracilis (assembly GCA_004023965.1). NCBI lineage: Eukaryota > Metazoa > Chordata > Mammalia > Carnivora > Mephitidae > Spilogale > Spilogale gracilis. The sequence goes on along the minus strand of PITA01014458.1, from coordinate 25,804 downwards.
TTAACTTTTATCAGAACTTTCTCTTTTCCTGTCTCTCTGTCACCTCTATTCCACTTGACTTGAATCTGTTCCCAGAACTTGCACCACAGTGTAGGACTCTGTCCTGGAAGGGAGCTTTGAAAGTCCTAAACTCATGTGTTCCAGCCGTGAGCCCCTTACTGCCACCCTTCAGTAGACAAAACCCTTCCCAGTTTTAGTAGCGGTGCTCACAGTGACCTGCCTCGCTCAGCTGTGGCAAGTAGCTGTCAGTAGTTTAGGGATTCTTCTGTACTCAGATGTAGCACATATTTTGTTTTTCTCTGCTTTCTCTTCTGATGCTATATAAGTCTTGTAGTTATTGGTAGTTTATCCACATGAACTTATATTTTGGGGTTCATGGGCATGTGTACCTTGTTACACGGTGCTACACATACTGACCTTGGGGTTTGGGTTTTGCTGCCCTTATTCTATGTGTCTTTATGGAAGGATGTGGAAAAATTGTAAAACTCTGTCGCTGTCATCACCTGAGTCCTAGAATTATGACTCCTGCTTTTTATTCCCACTGGTGAAAAGCAAATTTAGCTTTCTTTTGAAAATATAATTTTAACAGATTTTATTAACATTGAATTAACTGGAATTATTTGAATTGCTTATAATTTTTTTAGCATAGATTGTATATTATGCACTGATACTAATATGCATCACCTAGCCAAAAGATAAGCTTTCTGTTGTCCTTCAAAATTTATCAAGTTTGGGGCAATGTTGCTGTGTTCTTCAAACTGTGGACTTATATTCAAGAAAGAAATCCTTGTAAAAGTTTGGTTACATTAACTAGTTCTACCTGCATGTCATGATATAGTCTCCATTTCTTCCAAACCTAAGGAATCATGTACAACTATGATAAGAATGAATTTGAATTAATTTACTGAATATCATCTTTGTATACTTAAAACTTGACTAGGGCCTGGTCTAAATTTTTTTATTCCTTTTTTTTTTTAATCCCATAAACATTTTATGGAGCACCCATAATGTTCTAGGTCCTATTCTTAACCTTAGAGATAAGACTATATCCCAGCAGGAAATGAGAACCTGTGACAAAATCATGGCTGCATAGATTACGGAAGTACAATAGAATTAGAGGAATGGGAGAGAAACAGAAGATTTGGGGAGATTTTGATTTGGAGTTGAGCCTTTATGAAAGTGAACATGAACTGGGAAAACCAGCCCCAGAGGGAGAAGGTGCATCTACAAATGCCAAGAATTAAAATGAGTTATGTATGTGTAAGGAATGATAAACTCTTTGGAAAGAGTCAAATATATGAGAAGAATAAAGAAATGAGGTAGTACAGAGGGTTAACTGGCCACTCAATTTGAAGGCTGAAAATGATTGACTGAAGAGCTTATTGACCAATGAAAATCAACATTCTGGATTCTTGAACTGATTTTCTGCAGTTAGAGTCCTTCCATCTCTGTAGAAAGTACTGGTTAGTGAGGACCTGGTACACAGTCTATGGGCCTGGGATGGGAGTGATGACTGCAGAGATGAAAAGAACATTCCTAAGGTTTCATCTTGATCAGTTTTTTCTTCTTACTTAATGGTCTTTCTTTGGAGAGCTCATTCACTCACCAGATTCGGCTGTCTGTACCTGATGACTCCCTTATCTGAATCTTTAAGCCAGATCACAGTCCTGATTTTCGCATCCTTTTATCCAGTTGGGTTGAGAGATACAACCTTGTAACTGGTTCCCTACCTGTAGCCTCGTTATGATGCCATACTGATTTTATTTATTTATTTATTTATTTATTTATTTATTTATTTATTTATTTATTTATTTATTTTAGGGGAGGGAGGCACATGCTTTTGCATTCAGAGGGAGGGAGAGAGAATCTCAAGCAGACTCCATGCCCCGGGTGGAGCCCAACATGTGCTGAGCTCATGACCCTGAGATCATTTCCTGAGCCAAAGTCAAGATGTTTAACCAACTGAGCTACCCAGTTGCTCCTCCTTTGTCTTTTCAGTACCTTGTTTAAATTCTTTCAGCAGCTATTCATTGCTTTAAAGATAAAACCCAAATGTTGCTTAACATATAATCCCCATTATAATGAGCTCCCACTACATCTCTCCAAAATATCTCTCTTATCATATTCCTTGTTTCCTTTCCATTGTATATCCTTACTCGGTTTAAGTGCCTGGAGATTTCCTGCCCGTCCTCACTCAGTATATCCAGGAACCCTTCCCAGAGTCTTACCCCTCTCCCTGTATCCCACCCCTACCAACCTAGAGTGGTTACTCCCATAAGTCCTCTCTGTAGGGAAAATCGAATAGACGGAGCAAATTAGGATTTCTTGAGGAGGAAAGAAGTCAGCAATGAAGTTCTGATGATCACAGTAGCATTAAGCTATATTTATACCTTGAAAATAACTATTCAACTCTGGCTCTAGGTCAGAGTACCTGGAGGGGAAGAAGTGTGCTGCTAGGCCCCATCCCAGACTATATGAATGTGAAGAGGTGGGGAAATGGGGATAGGTGCCATTGGGACCTAGAAACGTCTGGGTTTTATTTTTATTAAGTTCTCCCAGCAATTCTTAGGTATAGCCAGAACGTAACCATTAAGTTAGAATGTGACATTCATAAAGTTGTCCCTCTCCCCAAAAACATACCTTGAAACAGAGACTCTGCCAACTCCAGCCTGGGTGTTACATGGCCTTTCATCTAAATATAACAGTTATTATGTAATATGCTAAATATAATCTGTTTGTATGGTCTTTTTTTTATGATTTTATTTATTTATTGACAGAGAGAGAGATCATAAGTAGGCAGAGAGAGAGGAGGAAGCAGGCTCCCCGCCGAGCAGAGAGCCCAACACGGGCCTCGATCCCAGGACCCTGAGATCACGACCTGAGCCGAAGGCAGAGGCTTTAACCCACTGAGCCACCCAGGCGCCCAGTGAGGTCTTTTGAGGCCTCTTGCTGGGAGCCATTATTTTATTTACCTCTGTGCTTCAGTTACCTAGCCACATGGCCTGACACGTAATAGGTGCTCAGTAAATATTTAATGAATGAACAGATAAAAGTAATATAAGTCATATGAATCAAATAAGACTTTGGACTTAGGTAAACATATAACATGAGCATTGTGTTATATATTTTGATTTTGCATATCTTTTATTAAGAATTTAATACTGCTGTTAAGGATTTTCATGTAAGGGATCATTGGCTCTTTTTTTGTGAGTTGTGCTTGCTTATCAAATTTGTCTCTAAATAAAATTTTAGCACCTTCTTTTATCAGGTTGCTGTACTACTATATTATTATAAAATTACTCATCTTAAAAGGAACACAGTAATTGTTTTTCAAAGGTGTTTCTCAGCTGTGTTTGTTAGTAACCATAACCTTGCCCTTTTCTTCTGATAAAGAGTCCAAAGTAACTTTTTACTTTGTTAATGTAAAATAATACTGGAATGAGTAACACTGAGTCATATTTTTATGACCAGACTTCTTTAACTGTTAGTCAGTAATCAAAACACGAACCAGAACACTTCAAAAGAAGAGAAAGAGAGAGAGTGTGTGAGTGTTTGTGTAATTAGTTCTTTTTCAGAATATTCAGATTTAAGGATTTCATTTTCTTGTAAGTTAAATAGTATATTGAAGGGTTATACTTTTAAAAATTTATTTAAGATTTGGTTCCCCGCTCAGTGGGAGGCCTGCTTCTCCAAATCTCTCACTCCTCCCCCTGCTTGTGTTCCCTCTCTAGCTGTGTTTCTCTCTGTCAAATAAATAAAATTAAAAAAAAAAAAATTACAGAGAGAGCAAGGAGAAGGGGCAGAGGGAGAGGGAGAGTGTCTTTAAGCAGCCTCCACAGTGAGTATAGCACTTGACTCTGGGAAGAGCTTGACTCAGGGATCGATCTCACAACCCTGAGATCATGACCCGAGCAGAAACCAGTAGTTGGAGGCTTAACCCACTGTGCCACCTAGGCACCCCTGAATTTATGAATAAGGCTAACTTGCTGCCCCCTATCTTGCGTTTTGATGTAACTTATGATCTCTACTGGTTGCCCTGTAAGATAAATGTAATAAAACATTATCTCTCGGGGCGCTTAGGTGGCTCAATTGGTTGAGCCACTGCCTTCGGCTCAGGTCATGATCCTGGAGACTCGGGATCCAGCCCCACATCGGGCTTCCTGCTCAGCGGGAAGCCTGTTTCTCCCTCTCTCACTCCCCCTGCTTGTGTTCCCTCTCTCGCTGTGTTTCTCTCTGTCAAATGAATAAATAAAATCTTTAAACAAAACAAAACATTGTCTCTCTGACATAGGTCCAAAAAGAGAGCCGACAGCTGGGACAGGTGATGGAAGTTAAGAGGAACAAAGGAGAGATATAAAAAATGGTTCTTCTTAGCCAAAAACATAAAAGTTAAACATAAAACAGTTACTCCTGATAATGCTCTGAGAAGCTGTTGAAGTATCCAGAGCTATTTATCCTTAAAGTTAATCATTCCTAGATCTCTGTGAATCATTCCTAGGCTGCTGTGCATATAAATGCTTGTGTCTGCTTCTTAATTATAAAAGTAATACTAGAATGCATTGTCTTTGTTCAAAATTAAACTTTTTTTTTAAATTTTTCTTATATCACCTTCATCCTCTGAAGTAACTAGTTATTTTTTGATGTGTTCCAGATTCCTTTCTGTTATTTACGTACTTTCACACAGTGTATGTCATGGTGACCTATATACGATCATACTGTACATGTGCTACAGCTCGCTCTTTTTTTCCTCTTTATCTCTTATCAGTACCATGTAAGGCTACCTCATTCTTTTTTGATTGCCATATCATATTCCATAGTATAAAGTGCCATGATCTACTTAATCAGTCCTTGAAGTGTGGCCCTTTAATATATTTTCCATTTTTTCACATTAAAAATAAGTGTTGTTCACTTGCCTTCCAATAGTTTGACAAATTTATACTTCTCTATCAGTTTATAAAATATCTCTACATTCTTCTCAGTCCTGAATTTTTTTAATCTTTAAAATTTTTGCCAGTTGTGATAGACAACCAGACAGAAAATTAATAAGGGAATAGAGGACTTGACCACCGTAAACCAATTGTACCTAACAGACATCTACAGAAAATTATCCAATAAAAGCAGAATATACATTTTTCTCAAGTGCACATAGAACATTCTCCAGAATAGATCATATAAAGCCTTAATCAATTTGAAAAGATGAAGTTATATATTTTTGCAGTCACAATAGAATGAAACTAGAATTCACAGAAGGAAAACTGAAAAATTCACAATTCTAGAAATTAACCAGTGGGTCAAAGAAAACATCACAAAGAAAATTAGAAAATACTTTGAGACAAATGAAAATGAAAACATAACATACCAAACTAGTGCGATGCAACAAAAAGCTAAGAGGGAAATTTATATTTCTCTTTTATATAACTCTTACGTGAAAAATGAGAAAGATCTTGGAGCACCTGGGTGGTTACGCATTCAACTCTAGATTTCGGCTCAGGTCATGATCCCTGGGTTGTGAAATCAAGCCCCACATCAGACTCTACTGGGCTTGGAGCCTGCTTAAGAGTCTCTCTCTCTCTCCCTCTCCCCCACACTCCTGGTTATGTGCTCTCTTGCTCTCTCTCAAAAGAAAAGGGAGAGGGGGAGAAAGATCTCAAATTACCAACCTAACTTCATGTTTAAGGAACTACAAAAAGATGAACAGGCCACATTCAAAACTAGCAGAAGGAAGAAAATAGTAAATATTAGAGTTGTTTTTAATTAAAAAGGGAATAGAATAATGGAGAAAAATCGAAGAAACTAAAATATGGTTGTTTGAAAAGATAAAACCAACGAATCTTTAGGTAAACTAAGGAAAAATAGGAGAGAAGACTCAGATTACTGAAATCAGAAATGAAAGTGGAGACATTGCTACCAATTTACAGAAATAAAAAGGATGATAAGAGAGAACTATGAGCAATTTTATGCTTATAGATTGTATAACTTAGCTGAAAAGGACAGATTCCTAGAAACCTCCCAAGACTGAATCATAGAAACAATCTGAATAGACCTATAACTATCAAAGAGATGGAGTGAGTAATCAAAACACCTCCCAAGAAAGAAAAGCCATGGGGCGCCTGGGTGGCTCAGTTGGTTAAGCGACTGCCTTCGGCACAGGTCATGATCCCAGAGACCCGGGATCAAGTCCCACATCGGGCTCCCTGCTCAGCAAGAAGCCTGCTTCTCCCTCTCTCACTCCCCCTGCTTGTGTTCCCTCTCTGGTTGTGTTTCTCTCTGTCAAATAAATAAAATCTTTAAAAAATGTATTTTAAAAAAAGAAAGAAAAGCCATGGACCAGAATGGCTTCATTGGTGAAATCTACCAAACAGTTAAAGGAGAATTAATACCAGCCCTTCTCAGATTCTTGGAAAACACTGAAGAGGAGGTAACAATTCTTAACTCCCTCTGTGAGGCCAGCAATACCTGATACTGAAGCCAAAGATACTACAAGAAAAGAAAAGTATATACCAATATCCCTTATAAGTACTGATGTGGAGATCTTCAAGAAGATAGCAGCAAAGTGGATTCAGCATGTTAATTAGATTATACACTAAGACCAAGTGAGGTTGATTCCTGGCATGCAGGGATGGTTCAACAAATGAAAAACTATCAATGGAATTATTAAACTCCACAGTAACAGAATTAAGGAGAAGAAAACCTCATGATCATGCAAAGAAAGCATTAGACAAAATCCAACACCCTTTCATGATTAAAAAAACCCAACAAACTAGGAACAGAAAGAAACTTCCTGACAGATAATAAGATGTGATATATACATACAATGGAATATTCAGCTTTAAAGAGGAATTAAATTCTGATACATGCTACCATGGATGAACCCTGAAAACATTATGCTAAACAAAATAAGCCAGACACAAAAGCACAGATGTATAGTTTGTTTATATGAGGTACCTAGAGTAGTCAATTCATAGAGATAGAGCATAGAACAGTGGTTTCCCGGGGGCTGGAGGGAGGGGGTGGGGAGTTACAGGTTAATGTGTACAGAGTTTCTCTCTGGGAAGAAAGATGACAAAAGGAGATGCTGGTGGTGATGGCGGCACAGCAGTGGGAATGCACTCAATGCCTCTGAATCCTGCCTACTGCATGATGCCCTTGAAAAGGATTAAAATCGGTGGTGCCGTGGTGGCTCAGTCAGTTAAATGTCTGCCTTCGGTTCAGGCCATGATCCCAGGGTCCTGGAGTAGAGCCTAGGGTCCTGGAATACAGCCCTGTGTCCAGCTCTGTGCTCAGCAAGGAGTCTGCTTCTCCTCCACTCGTATTCTCTCCTGCCCACTCTGTCTCTCAAGTAAATAAAATCTTTCTTAAAAATGGTTAAAATGGTAAATTTTGTGTGTTTTTCGTCACAATTTTTTAAATGGGAGAAAAAAGGGAAAAATAATTTGAGTTCCTTATGTTGTATGGATATTAGCCTCTGGTTTATTATGTATATTGCAGGGTTTGGGTTTTTTTTCAGTTTCTTTTGTTTTTTGATGGGGTCATTTTTTAATATTTTTATAGTTTGAGAATTTTCCTTAAATTTTCTACTTATTCCTGTTTGACATTTTTTGGACCTCTAAATGTAAAGAATTATATTTATTTCAGAAATGTGAAATTTTCTCGGTTTAGATTATTTTCATCCTCTTACTCTCTAATTGTTGCTTCTAGAACCCAGGAAGTTTCTGGAAAATCTAGAGTTATTTTATATGTTTATTAACTCTTTATTCTTTCCACCACTTTAGTCTTGTATGTTCTATTCTTTGGGAGAATTCCTCTTCATTTTCTAGCTTGCTAACTTCTCATTAGTGTCTATTTTACGAGTTAGCCTAATTTACATTTATATTTTGGCAATAAGTAAAATTTTGACAATTTTTTTTTTATTTCCAAGATCTCTAATTTTTTGTTTTGTTTTCCCATAATAGTCTTTATTTTCATTAATGTATTTTCCTCTATTACCTTTCTGGGCATATTACTTCTGTTTCTTGTAGCATATCCATTTGTTTATTCTGTTAACTAATATAAAATAAACCATAAATCAAATGCAATTATGCTAGGGCCAGTAAAGATTGTTCAGAAGTTGCAGACTTTTGGACTTACCCAGCTGTGTGTTACTACTTCAGTGACTTTGTGTGAATTATATAACATCCTAAGCATCTGTTTTCTATATTTAATGATAAAATTTTAATCTCAGATTTGATTCATAGCTCTTTCTCCACTCCTCAGCATATTCAGTCTTCATTCATTCATTCATTCTTATATCATTGAGCTCCTTCTGTGTGCTACTACACACTCAGAGATCAAAACATAGTCTTTGTCCTCATGAAGCGTACATTCTAGTGGAGGCATTGTTTCTGTCTGCAGATTATATCTGTCTGCAACCCTAGAAATATGTAGAGGAGACATGTATTCTATTTATTGCACGCGTCTCCGTCCCACCTTTTTGCAACCCAGACTCCTCCAAGGGAGAAAGGAGAAATAGGATCAAGTCTCTATACCTTACTGGATGAGATTATAATCCTTTTCATTTTGGTTTGTAACTTCTGTTCTATCTCATCCTTTATGGGACCAGTGAGAATGAATAGTGGCTCCACCAAATCCTGCTAATGAGGGATCCATTCCTATGAAACTCCCCAAGGTAGTGACAGTCCAGTGCAAGATGAGCCACAACTTTTGGATGCCCTCCAGCAAGCAGCATACCATGCGCCCTTCCAGTTCATGCTGTTCTGTGCCCACGTGGATGCAACCATCCCAGCAAGATCATGCCCTCAATTTCACCTCTCATTCTTTGTACTAGACGAACCAGAAATTCATGTGGGGTCAATGTCATGTTGGCCCTGTCTCCTCTCAAAAATAGCTAAGGGAAGGAAATCTTGGAGAGAGGAGAGAATAGTCTCTTTCCAGGAAAAGTATAGGCCCATACCAACAGCTTTATTTCTCATTCCTTTTCTGATGCAGGGGAGATGGCTGCAGTGGACATCAATGGTTCATTCCCTGATCAGACTCTAATGTGTAAATCCTGCGGGGAAGCCATAATTGAAACACATTCTCCTGCTCCTGCACCACCCATAATAGATTTCTTTCACCCTGAGCTGGTGGGTCGTGCCACTTGCTTATGCCTCCTCAAACTAGAAATATGGGTGTCTTGGGGCGCCCGGGCAGCTCAATCAGTCAGGTTTCTGACTACGGCTCAGGTCGTGATCTCGGGGTCCTGGGATCGAGCTCCACATTGGGCTCCCTGCCCAGTGGGAGTCTACTTCTCCCTCTCCTTCTGCCCCTCCAACCACTTGTGTTCTTTCACTCAAATAAATAAAATCTTTTAAAAAAAGGAAAAAAAGAAATATGGGTGATTTAGTCTGGTTTTCCCCCAGAATATAGAACCTGAGGCAAGGCTTGTATGTAGATATTTTATCTGGGGAAATAAGGAACTGGGAAAAGGAAGAAAAGTAGGTTCCAGGGCAAGTTGTTGATTTGGCAGCTGGGCCTCACAGGAGTCAGAGGGCATCCCAACAGGGTCTCCTCTACTGGCCCCATCCCCTGTTGGTCCAGACCCCTGGAGGGTATACACACCCTTGTATTTGTAGGCTGTGCATTCAGGAGGCCCTAGAGCAGAAAGAGTGATTCATAGTGCCACTAAGGAAGGAGTACGGGTATGAAACGTAAGGAGGAGGATACAGATGCTGTCTGACACCGTGCCCTCCGTACCACAGAGGTGGTCTAGGAGAGAGACTTGTCGATATGCACAGGATAAATCACCGTTTGTACCTAGTGCTGCCGAGGCACTAGTACCTTTGTACTCTTGCTAACAAGAGACAAACATCCCCCCACATTGTGCACAATCCATAGGTCCAGTGTGCCTCTTTTCCAAAATTTCTCTCAGCCTTTTTTTTTAATCTTCCAAGCCCCTGACCAAGCTGTCACCACTTCTCAGGAGCCTGTATATATTTGTACTTCATGGCCTTTCTCCCTCCACATAAATTGGACTGCCTGCCTGCAACTCGGCCTGCTGGAAATAGGCCATTTCCATCTTATAAGAGGTTGCCTCTGTACCTGCCCCCATTGGGACTTGGTAGGCTTGACCCTGGTTCATTTTAGACAGCTCTGATTGCATTTGTCACATGATGTCCCATGGACAGATCCTCAGTCTTCACTAGAGCTGCTCTAGCACTCCAGGAGCTGCTGTTGACAAAGCAGATGGTTTCCTATCATGGAAAGCATAGCCTAACTTCAGAAACCTAGGGACCTGCATTCCAGTTCTTTTCCTAGCTTTGCCAGAGACATCACAGGGCCTGTCTACCACAGAGCCCTCAAGCCGTAGCCAAGAGGCTGGGTCACGTGGTCTGAGCAGCAGGCCGGCTGGCACCACAGCCTACACCTGCTACAGGAGACTCTTTTGCTCTGGATTCCACTCAAAACTGTATTACAGATGACTCCATTAATGGGTCAGAGTAGAATTCCCAAATACAGGTAAAGTCCTACCTACTGCTGTGCCTCTTCCTAGTTCTAGGCAATGCAGGTATGACCACTTGTCCTGTCCTTGGAGGAGAGATTTCAGAAAGCCTCAGGCCATAGGGCCGATTAAAACTTTTCTAATGTGGCAGCCCCAGAATTTTCATGGCATGCATTTGACTTCCTAGTCAGAATACTTACCGTTTCCTGCTCACCGACTCCTGTTTGACTAATGTCATCAGTTTCCTGGACTAACATGATGTTTTGTGAATTGCAGCATCCTTTAGGACTCTAACAGAACGGAAACGTTAACAGCCTCAGGATATGAAATAGAAACTGCTCTCCTTCCCACAATAAAAGCTCCCTACTTTTGATCTTCTTCACTAATGGCAGTTGGAAAGAACACACAGGCCATATCAAGAGCCATATACCAAATGCTAGAGGATGTCTTGATCTGTTCCAGTAAAGGATCTACATCTCGCCCAACAACTGAGATTAAACCTACCGCTTGAGTTTACAGTGGTCCACTGTTAGCTGTCACAGCCCATCTCGTTGTAGGAAGCCTACAGGTTAATTGAATGGAAATGAAGTGGAGACTCACTGCTACCTGCTGTGATGTTGATGACTATCTCTGCATTTTCCCTTGGTATGCAATATTGTTCCTCTTTATTATCTTGACTCCAGGGTAGGGGATAGAATTTTAGGGGCTCCTACTTGGCCCTTCCTGCCATAATGACTATGAGAACATTATGAAAATTACCAGCTGCTTTTTCAAAGCTTTTAAAACAATTAACAGCAGCCAGCCAGCTCTACAAACTCTGCAATCGCTGTTGTTCATGTGCACTGGAGGAGCCATTGCTTCACTCCATCCATGCGATCAATAACTGTAGGCCTTACCACCATTTTTCCAATGCGGGACCCAGTTCCAGAATCTCTGTGTGTCTAGTCTCCCCGGCCAGTCTCAGCTTCAGTGTCCTAGCTGGATTCCTTCCAGAAATCAGCCTGTGACGTGAGCTCATTGACAGTCTGTTTCTAGGTGTCCCCGGGGATGGGGAATTGAAACAGGAGGAGGCAGCTAATATCCAGTGTCTGCATTTAAGCTGGTCACCACTGTGGGCACCTGAGGCTTGTTTTTGCTGGAACTTTCTGAAGAGCCATGTAAGATAGACTGCAGAATTGTCTTGTGAAGGGACTGAAGAGGGGGCTTTTTTCTTTTTCTTCTTCTTTTTTAAGATTTTATTTATTTGAGAGAGAGAATGAGAGACAGAGAGCATGAAAGGGGGAGGTCAGAGGGAATAACAGACTCCCTGCTGAGCAGGGAGCCCGATGCAGGACTCAGTCTTGGGACTCCAGAATCATGACCTGAGCCGAAGACAGTTGCTTAACCAACTGAGCCCCCCAGGAGCCTTAATTTATCCACCAGCCCCTGTGCTCCATGAGTCAGTGGCTACCTCATGGGGTGTTTATTTCTCACACTACCAGGCACCTGTGTAAATGCCACATTCCACTCTTCAGGAAGCCCAGAGTGGAAAGCAGGAGTGACCTAGCACAGCTGGTCGCTGGAGGCATGACTGAAGTGAAAGTGGGCTGAGGAAACAGGAGGCTGGGCACAGGGTGCAGGGCCATTAGTCTTCAGCTGTGAGTCTTAGCCGAATTTCAGTCTCATTTTCATGAGAAAAATCCCACTCACCATCCTGTTACACAACCAACCCTAAGTCCTCTTACATTATACTGGAAGTTATTTGCTGCCTTATGTACTTGAGATAAAAGTCACCACTAACGGCACCGATACCCCATTTAACTTGCTGTTTGTGTTATTGTTGCAAAAAGGACCATGGTTTTGATAATATCAAACTTCTCAGCCTGTCAGGAATTCTGCTTATAGTCTTGCTAATAGTATAAAGATCTGAATTGATCTTTCTCCATACCAAGCTCTTAAGTAAAGCTTGGAGACAGTCAAATTTTTAATCCAAATGATTTTTTAAAATTGAAATCTACATGTAACTTCAGTACCAACTTCTTTCATGCTCATTTAGTCCAAATGTAACTGTCTTTTTGTTTTGTTTTAGAGATGTATTTGGGGGGGAGTTGCAGAGAGGAAGAAGACTCCCCACTGAGCCTTGCTGAACACCAAGCCCACAGGGCTCCATCTCCCAACCAGGAGGTCATGACCCGAGTCAAAATCAAGTCAGACGCTTAACCCACTGAGCCACCCAGGCGCCCCACCTTTTTGTTATTTTTATTAACTAGTTACTAAATATTTTGGGACCCTGATTTTTTAGAAGTTCCATTTGTTCATATTTGAATCAGTGCTTCCTTTTTTAGTAAGATTTCAAGTTCTCTTTTAAACTGACTTGTTTTTAGTGAGATGCATAGATGCATAGGAGTTATTTATAATCTTAAATTCTAGAGGTTTTTTTTTTTTTTAAGATTTATTCATTTATTTGAGAGAGCAAGAACACAAGCAGGGAAGAGGGGCAGAGGGAGAGGGAGAAGCAGATCCCCTGCTGAGCAGAGAGCCAACTGTGGGGCTCTATCCCAGGAACCTGGGATCATGACCTGAGCTGAAGGCAGACACATAACGGACTGAGCCGCCCAGGTACCCTAAATTCTAGAGTTTTAAAGTGGAACATATTTTTCTTGTATTTAGAAAAAGCCCTTAAAATATTTCTTGTGAACTGTGGCAATTTTTCATATACTTACATGATTTTAAAACATATGGTTGACTTTGTAATATAAAACATGAGAGTTACACAAGGGCTGAAGAAACAGATTGTACGGTTACCCATATTTCTCTGCAGATTAAGATTGTTTATGTAGTCATCTACATAAGGTCCTTATAAACATAATTAAAAAGTTGGGAAAAAGGAGCTTGGCAGTTGCATTTCACAATATCATCTGCAGAGGGCAGCAGAGAGCTTAGATGGGGGGGTCGTCTTTTGTTTACTCTTTCTTGATAGGGCTTTCCTCACCTAATTTCCAGTTGCTTATTATTCCAGGCAAAAGTAAATAAAAACAAATAGTATTCAGACCAGAAAAAGTAATGATTATTCTTCAGCTCTATGTCATCTAAATTCCAGAATTCTGATTTCACCTTAAAAGGAGGAAAAAAGTTAAGTAGCCTTCCTCTATAGAAGGAAAGCAGTGTTCTCTCTCTTTACTTTCTTCCTATTTTAAGAAAGAAAGCACTGAAGGCTCCATAAAAGCAAAAGGACAGAGCTTATAACTATAACTGGTCTCTGGAAACCATATTTTCACCAAAAACTGGTATCTTTTACAGAGCTGCATTATTATTCTTAGAAAACTTGGTTTTTCAGTTTATAAATTTGAGATTTTCTACACAAAGATACTTAAGCAACCTGTGCCTCAGTTATGCAATCTGTAGTATTTATAAGCCATGCCTTAATAAGCCGTGAATAACATGAAACAATTGAAGTAGGGTCTCCTGTGAGACTGAGGCCGCCTGAACTATATTATCTTCTTACTTACTTGCCTTGTTATAAAAAGGCTGTAGGGCGAATGACCTCTCAACTTTTTTTTTGATTTCCTTCTCTGCAAAGTGTTCCCATTTATTTCACAGACACTAGCTGGGACCAGGAGCCCCGGCTCACAGAAGGCCGGCCAGCCCTGACTGTGCACTAAGTGTACACCACGTATGCCAATGGTGGTATGTTTCCCATTCTCCCTGGAAGGTGTGCTGTGATAGGAGTTGATAGACCAGACCCCAGCCAGTCTAGCCACTGATTAACTCTGCAACTTTGGACGTGTTTCTTACCCTGTCTGAGTGCCAGCTTCCTCCATCTGTGAGATGGTGCTAATAACACATACTTGGTAAAGCTGGCTAAGTAATATGCGTGAAGCTCCTAGCACAGGGTAAGGACACAAATTTTCCTTTTCTTTTTTCACTGGTGTTCTTCAGTTTCTTCCTAAGAAAACAGAGAGGATAAGTTAATGACCTCAAAGGACCTGTTCAGCCCTCTTGATTTTATGGAGCATTGTTAGCGTCAAGATCCTCTTAGGCTTATCACTCAGGGTGCTTGTTCAACATCCTGTGTTCATTGTTGCCTTTTTTTTTTTTTTAAGATTTTATTTCTTTATTTGACAGAGAGAGAGATCACAAGTAGGCAGAGAGAGAGGAGGAAGCAGGCTCCCCGCCGAGCAGGGAGCCTGATGCGGCCTCGATTCCAGGACCCTGAGATCATGACCCCAGCCGAAGGCAGAGGCTTTAACCCACGGAGCCACATAGGTGCCCTCATTGTTGCTTTTTTAGATGCTGTCTACACTTGCCTAAATTATATTTGAACCACAATTATAATGAACATTTAAAATGAAATGAAGATTTTAGAGTTGGTGAGCTAGGATTTTTATGCTGTGACTATCACCATTAAACCCTGTGTGGCTCCCGTAGGCTTTCAGTTTTTACTTTTGTAAGACTTGTCACTCTGCCTCTTGTACCCTCAGCTAAAGGAGAGAAACAAGAGAAACCCCATCTCCGTATTATCTTGGCCATACCTCTTTCAGAACTAAGTAGAAAAACAGTGGGAAGAGACGTCAGGTAATAGACCTGTGAGGTCACCCAGCAGCTTCGTCCTGCTTTCCCTGGGTGTGCAGCCTGTACCCCCTATGAAGCTCAGCAGCCGTCAAGTATGAGCCTCGCTGGCGTCCTTTTGAACCCGTGAAACTAAAGTAGACTCCTGGGTTCTAGCCTCACCTTTTGCTGAGGGCTTGAGCAAGGTCAGCGTTCTTACCTCTAAGTTAGGGAACTGGCTCCCACCATCTCTACGGTACCTCCACTTGACTGCTGTGTAGCACTGGCTTCTGCACCCAGTCAGCCATCCTCAGAGCCAAACATGTCCACGCATGTTTGATCAGGTGTGGTCAGGTAATAAAGGACAGGTGATGAGATAAAACCAATACCATTGTTTTGTTTTAAAGTTTCAGAGCAAAAAGATGAATTACTATCATCCTGAATACTAAATACACTGGTATTTATAGGAGAACTGCATTGATGCTTCCTATAAGAAGTTACACTGACCTGCAAACCTTAGTAAACTGTTTTTTATAGATTGTCATTTTAAATAGTCTGTGATCACTATTTATTCTGCTTTATTCACTCTTCAGCCTCCTTAGTATATCTTCTGTCTTTATTCCACTGAACTAGCACACTCCAGGTCCTCGTTAAACTTGTAATCACTAAGCCCATGCATCTTTTCTTCCCTTGGCATCTTGCTATGTTTCTTTCCTTTTGCAAAAGTCTTTTTTCCTTGGCATCTCTCCAAAGTTAGATCCCTGGACCTTTGTTCTGTTTGTCCAGATTTTCTCTCCCAGGCATCTCATTCACTCCTAATTTCCACTCTGATCCCTGTGTATGTGACTCCCCATTCTATTTTTTTTTAATTTTTTTAAAGATTTTGTTTATTTATTTGACAGAGAGAGATCACAAGTAGGCAGAGAGGCAGGCAGAGAGAGAGGAGGAAGCAGGCTCCCTGCTGAGCCCAATGCGGGCCTCCATCCCAGGACCCTGAGATCATGACCTGAGCTGAAGGCAGAGGCTTTAACCCACTGAGCCACCCAGGCGCCCGTGACTCCCCATTCTAAATCTGCCCACAGGCCTCTTTCAAGTCCTGTTCCAGCAATCTCTAAGTACTAGCTCAGTATTTTCATTTTCATGTTCTCCTACCACGTCAGTAGATCTAAAAATGAAACTCAGAATTCTCTTTCAAAGCTCGTTCTTCCTTATTTCTTTATGTGTATTAATAATTACCCCTCCTAACTTTAAAATTGTAGGCATCTTTAACTTCTCAGTGTGTTGCCCCTTGCATATATCCTTTTTCTTTCCCACTGTCCCTACCTTAGGGCAACTTCTTGATAACTGATTGTGATTTTTGCATTATGTTCCCAGTCATTTTTCAAACCATCTGATAGACCAGCTTACAGCGTAACCTCTGCTGTCCCTCACATGTTCAGTAAAGTCCTCTGCTCATCTGTCTTTATGCACAGCCCCGGGGCTGCAGTCTGTGAGCTCACTCTTCCATGCACTTCTGGGAGATCCTTGCACTTTTCCCTCATGGGCCTCTGAAGAATATAAGATGGCCTTCCAGCATCAACCAAGTAACATCTTATAATGTCTTCTCTAGCATCTTTCCCAGCCCCATCTCTGCTCAGAAGACGGTTGGAAGTGGCTTCTCCTCCTAAACTCCTGTGGTATTTACTAGCTGGCTGTACAACTTACATGAGAATTTTCAAAAGCTGTCTTTTATGAGTTCTCTCTTTTACATAATGGTCTATTAGCACTTTAGGAGCAAATATGACATCTATTTTTATATCATCTACAGTATCTAGAATATAGTGCCTTCTACATAGATTTCTCAGATTTTTCTGATCCTAATAAATCCTGAGAACAGAAATTTTTTTGCAAATTACTTGCATCGTATCATTCATAGTAGTATGTAGTTAAGATAAAATCTGCCTTTCAAAACAGAATACAGTATGTTCTGTTGAGGAATAAAGTCCGCCAGGTACCCCTGCGGCGCTAAAAGGCCCCTGAATAATCGGGCTTTTCTTTGGTACACACACTTACCGAAGCCTGACTTCCAGTTTTCTTACTTGAAGTTGTCGAGTTGCCGCACTGAATTCCTTCCTAGGTGCTAGGGTTTTAGAGAACAGGTATCCCTGTCTGTGGCGGAGTGCTAGAGCAGGTACGCTAGATGCGCAATTAGTTTCCCTTCCAGAATGCGCCTTAAACCAGGGAAAGCCTAAGGTTCCCTTGCGCCCTGAGTTGCCCTGGAAATTCCAGACCCTTAGAGCCTTCCCGTGCGGGAGCTGGGCCGGGTGGCGGTGCGGCGCCGTCACGTGTCCGCAGGCCCCGCCCCCGGGGCCCCGAGGTCTGGGTGGACCGCCCGGCTGCGGCAGAGCGGCTGGGGCGGCGCGGGGAGAGGCTGCATGGCCGCGGCGGGCGCCGGGTGCTGGGAGGGGAAGGCTGCGTGCGGCGGTGCCTGGCCGTAGGGCAGGCTCAGCGCCCAACGACTGCGAGGTTTGCGGGGCGCTGGGGGAAGCATGGTGGCTCATGACGAGATCGGAGGTCTCCTGCCCATCAAGAGGACCATCCGGGTCCTGGACGGGAATAATCAGTCCTTCAGAGAGCAGGAGGTAAGAGCAAAGGGAGCTGTTCTGATCCCACGGAACTTGGAGGAGTTTTCACAACGGACTCACAGGATGATCGTAAACTTAACTTTCGGTCTTAATGCTAAGTGTGCGAGTGATTTCTGTGCAGGCTTGAAATGTGTCTGGCTCTGTGTAAAGGGTTAGGAACGACTGTGTGGATAGGTCTATACGTAGCCCAGCTTGAGTGGACACGGACTTTTATACAAAAAGGACAAGATTTCAAACGTGTATGCTACTGAATTGGGTTAAATTGGTCACCTTTCGGAGGCTTAACACATTGTTCTTTTTAACTTGTGCTTATATTACCTAGTCTGAGGAATTGCCTTACAGGGTAAAAGGAAAATAAGAAAACCTTGCCGGCAAGTTTCACACTGGTCAAATGGAAACAAATGGAAACTAAAATGCACTCTGACCTCATGCTTGTTTTTATTTTTCTTTCCACAGCTATTAAATTTATTATGCGCAACTTTTGTTTATTTTGGAAAGGAAAATATGTTAAAATATGTAAACCATCGAACCATTATTTAGGTTACTTCTCCCCTCCTTGCTTTAATTATCTAAAGTCATGGTTTTTAAAAGTCTTTATGAACACTTAGGAAAATAAGTCAAGTGGTTTTTGTGCCATTATTTAATTTTCACAGTTACTATACTGTCAACTCTACTATACTATATAATACTATATGGATATTCTATTTTTACTACTTACCCAATGGTAAATACTGCATTATCACCTACAGGACAAAAATAGTGTTGCTGTGTTCATTTAACTGTATACTTCTTATCTTGATTGTGGTGATAGTTTTACCTAATTGCACATTTTCAGTATGTGCACCCTGTTGTATACCTCAGTAAAGCCATATATTGTACACACACCTTCTGGTAGCTAAAATGCTGCCATCTTTAGGAGTTATGCTTTCATTTGGTATAGTTTAGCTCTGGGGTTTTTTTCTGTTTGGTTTTGGTTTTTGCTTTTATGTTGCAGTTTTCTCAAATGGGTAAGCATTTCTAGGGCAAGTCATGCATGGTCATCGGTGTACATACTGAAACTGATCATCTTTTCGACCATCAGGAACTAGTCCTTTTTGGTCGGTATCAGGCACCGGCCATGTTTCTGGCATACATTTATTCTAAAGATTTAAAATACCGGGAAGTTACCAGATTCTTAGTACTAGCAGTAACAACCTAAAAGAAATGACTAAATCTATTTCTAAGTAGAAAGGGAAGAAATCTTGTGTAATTGCAACCCTTTTTATCTTTTTACAAACATTTTTTTCTTTTCTTTTTTTCCTATTTTAAAGTTCTTGCCAATGAGAGAAGATTATGCATCCAATAACCAGACAAATAAACCAAGATGTATACTTTTTTCTTTTTAACTACAATTTATTAATTTATTTATGTACTAAACTCTGTGCCCAACGTGGGACTCAAACTCACAACCCCAAGGTCAAGAATTGCATGCTCTATTGACTGAGCCCGGGAGGCGCCCCATACTGTTTTTTTTTTTCTTTTGTTTTTTAAGTGTCTTTATTTGGTTGACTATAGAAGAGAGCCTCCTAGTGCATCGTCTTTCATGACATCATTAGTAGAAAAAAAAACTTTTTATAAAAAAAAAAAACTGCATTCACAATAATTTTTCCATGTTTTTGTTTTTATGTGCAAGGTACATCCCAATAAAAGACTTAAAGCCATCTTAACAATTTTCTATTTACAACTGGATTAGCAAAATAGATTGGTTAAAAAGTCAGTCTAAAAGCAGATACCCAAAAATAATGCATGTGATTGCCTGGCTAAACTAGATAGTCTGGTTAAAACCTAACCTTAATAAACAACATAAATTTATGCTAGAGGTATTCAGGTATTTCTCCGTCTCTGTGAACTTTGGCCATGGTGAAAGATCGGCTACAGGGGAAAGTTCTTGTGTAGGGAACCGTGTTGGTATTCCTTGTTTATCCCCGTGGATGTTCACAGAGTATATAGCTCCACCATCTGCACTGGGCCTTCTTAGGCTTCTGTGCTCACCACGGCGCCATTGACAGTGCTCCAGAGCAGAAAGGATGGCAGCCACAGAGCCCGCAGGCCTTGTTAGGGGTGCTGGCAGGACAGGTCGGCCGCTGCCCCGCTTTGCCTGCCTCACCTCCAGTCACCGGCCCTTGCGCCCTGTGTGTGCAAAGTGGCAGATGTGGGTATAATATCAGGTCTCAAAAACTTTGTCTTTGAAATAGTTTTGTGACCAGTGCAGACGTTTAGGTTCTTAATAACCAAACCAAGATCAATTCATCTAGATCTCTAAAGAAAAACTCCTTTTGGTTGTAGCTTACATAGGCAGAATCCTAACCTGTGTTCTAAAAGAAATTTTTGTACCAACATTTAAGGTGACCCTCTAATATAATAGGTGACTGCTTATCACTTTGCCACAGAAGTTTCCACTGTGTGATGCTTTTTCTCAAATACTGTGTGTGTATCCTAGGGTTAGAAGTGAACCATCTTCAGTTCTACATTTCAGTCACACTTTTTAAGTTATTAAAATTTTTCATACTCTTGAAATATATATTCTGGAAGTTTGTTGTGTCTCCTAAACATTCATCATATATGTCCTTTCAGGAAGGCAGTTGGTCCTTTACTTTTGGACCTTTACATCCCCAAAAACATGTATGAAATGTACAGAGGTACCCCCCCACCCCCATTTCCAGACTTAGTACCGCACTTACTGACTTACCAGGGCATTTGAAGAGTCTCGTGCTCTAGTACCGAGCTAGCCTGGAGCTCTTACCAAGACAGTTTAGATTAGATGGACTCCAAAGACTCCTCCTCTGTGAAGGTGGGAGATAGATGGCTCTCTAAAGGACTGGAGAATGTATTTAACTGCCAGACGCTGCTCAGCATAAATATCCTGCCACCCTAAACGGACTGCATATGAATTTCAGAAAGATATTTTAGATATATCTAACGTTTAACTTTTTATTTTTTTATTTAACTATATAATTATTATTTAATAATTAAGTCTAAGTTCTGTAGTTTTAACTTTTAATATCACATAATTCTGAGTTATCAGGAAATCAGTAATTGAACAATAACTGATCCTATAAAGATAAGAAAATTTTATCATTAACCTGATTTAATATAATAAAATGGATCCCAAAATCTTCTCCTCCCATCCAGACTAACTTTTCTTTTCAAGTTCACTGGGAAGAGCACATTTCCAAAGATGTTTTAAGTTGAAATGACTTACCTTGTGACTTATTACGAAGTCAAATTTATTATGTTTTAAATAGGGAAGAGGAATTAACCTCTGTTTCCAAAAAGTAGAACAGAACTTTCTGACAACTGCTTAGCATTGGCATATCTTAGTTTGTGAGGAGGTAATTCTATCTCTACTCAAACAGAAGACTCTTTGTACTGTCTTTACTAAACAGAAAGGAATGCCTTCTGCTGGACCCTCTGCCCGTGCGTGTCACTTCAGCCTTGCCCAGATGTATGTTGTAAAGGCATCCCCACATGTCCGTGGCCACACGCTGTGTCATTTTACTACATATCTTGAAGGCTTCTTTCTTAGTTCACTTAACATTTGCACATTAGTGGTTTTATATTCAAAGTTGTACTTTGCAGTTAATTATTTTGATGGGAGAGAGTTGTTCTAAAACTCTGCCTCTCAGGGCCTTCAAAGACCTGAGTTGGTTATCTGCCCAGTCTCCTTATTTAGTAAGTCACACTCCCTTCTGATATGATTGTGTACCTTTAGGAGTTATAAGAGGCCTTGCATCATTGAAGATGCAAATCATTGAAGGTTCTTTCGAGAGAATTTTAACTCTGCCATTTTATTCTGACACTGTACTGAGGGGGCTATGTTTACTCCATTTTCTCACCCCTTACTTTTTTTTATATGACATTAGTCATATAAAAGAATTTTTAGAAAAAATGTTTTCATGTGTCACTTTTAAATGGTGATTTTTATGTGTTATGTTTATTTTTATTTTTAAGTTTTAATTATATATCCTTCTGAATTATTTTGTTTCAGAATTATTTTGTCAAGTGTGCCACAGTTGTCAAAAGCACCAAACACAGGGGCGCCTGGGGGGCTCTGTTGTTAAGCGTCTGCCTTGGGCTCAGGTCATGATCCTGGGGTCCTGGGACCGAGCCCCACATCGGGCACCCTGCTCAGCGGGGAGCCTGCTTCTCTCTCTCCCACTCCCCCTGCTTGTGTTCCCTCTCTCGCTGTGTCTCTCGCTGTCAAATAATGAATAAAACCTTTTTTAAAAACACCAAATACAAATAAATATATTCCTTAGACATGTAAAAGACAGACCTGATGTTCTTTATTTCAGTAGTTGTAGGAGTCATCTAATGCTGTGCTTCCATTTCCCCAGCAGTAAAATTAGAATCATGTGATTTGTTAGTTTTGAGACCCTTGGATGATTAAATAATGTGTTTACTGAACTGTTATTTTTGAGGCAATATGTGTAGAATAACTTTCTTCTCAACTTGTATATCTTCTCAATTTGTATATAATTTTCCTTTTAGTTAACAAATTAAATATTTGAGAGAGAACCTAATTATTCCTAAATCCCAGTGTTTATGTAGTAAGTGGAAATATTTCTAAGAATGTTAGTAATAGCAGAAACTTAATGTGTTCCGGGCATTGTTCAGGCCATGTAAACATATCTTACGTAATCTTCATAACAACTTTATAAGAGAAGATCTGATATTAACCCCATTTTACAGATGAGAAGACTGAGGCCCAGGATATTCCCTAGCAAGTGCTAGAACCAGGATTTGGGCCTGTCAGTGTGATCCAACACCCACGTTCTCTCTTCTGTCCTGCCTCTGCTCCTGTGTACCTCCTGTGACGGGGACACCCTGTCTCCAGAGCTGGCCCGTTCTCTCTTCTCTAACTGAAGTGCTTAAGAATGAAATGATACGATGTCTGGGATTTGTTTTAAAAACAAATTCTCACACCAAAAAATACTGCAGCTGAGTGATAAGTACTTGGGGATTCATTATGCTTTTATTTTTCACTTTCGTGTATATGCTTGAAATTTTTCATAATAATCAGGTACTTTTTAAAAGTGACTCTATATTAAACTAAAAACTTCTATAGAGTTCTGGACTGTGGTGTCTTTGTTTTCATTTTAGTTTTTCTTCTGTGTAGTGGTAATATTTGGCTTGTTCTCAAAGGGATACTCAGCTGGCCTTTCTCATACCATTAGTTTTTTTTAATAATTTCCTGTTACTCAGTAGTGTTTTTAGTATTTTAACAATAAAGGACAACATTCATTTCCAGAGTTCCATGTTTCTGTCTCTTATAATGTACAAATATTGGTTTTTGAGAGTGTTCAACTTTGTATAGAGTTGTTTGAAACCATTACACCTAAACTCACATGTAGTGTAATCTGTTTTTGTTTTTCCAGGAGCCAAGCAATAAAAGAGTCCGACCTCTTGCTCGGGTCACATCCTTGGCAAATCTGATCTCTCCCGTAAGAAATGGAGCAGTCCGACGCTTTGGCCAGACAATTCAGGTAAGGAAGCGATGGGGCTGGGGGTGAGAAATGGAGTAAGGGGACTGTGGGACCCTAAAGTTTGTATTTTTCTTTGAGTTGTACAAACAGTTTTACTCTATTATATTTAAACATAAAATGTTTTTTAAAACATGCTAGTAAAGGGGCGCCTGGGTGGCTCAGTTGGTTGGGCAACTGCCTTCGGCTCGGGTCATGATCCCGGAGACCCGGGATCGAGCCCTGCATCGGGCTCCCTGCTCTGCGGGAAGCCTGCTTCTCCCTCTCTCACTCCCCCTGCTTGTGTTCCCTCTCCGGCTGTGTTTCTCTCTGTCAAATAAATAAAATCTTTAAAAAAAAAAAAAAAAAAAAAACATGCTAGTAAGGAATATGTTTACCAGAAGAGAATTAGTATAACTCCATTATGTTAAGTCACATCTTATATCAAAGCAGAGTCTTAGATAGTTTTTATTCCCAACAATGTAATTTTGGCTGATAAATATTTTAGAATGATAGATTGAAGATTGGACAGATGATTGTCTTGTGTGTTGAGAAATTCTCAGAACTTTTTTTTTAATTTGTCTGTTTTTTGTAAGAAAAAGGAATAATTCCTATATCCTTTGAATCTCTCTTTTGCTCCTTTTCTCCTTTTCTTTTTTTTTTAAATGTTAAGTCATTTACCCTTCGCGGTGACAGCAGATCCCCGGCTTCTGTGCAGAAGCCGTCAAGCAGGTCAACAGTCCCTCCACCGGCCAAAAGGAGAAGCAGCGTCCTGTGGTCAGAGATGTTAGACGTCAGTATGAAGGAGTCTTTAACTACCAAAGAAATCAAACGTCAGGAGGTAAGCTGGCACTCAGTAGCAAGGCCGCATTCATTGGCTTACACTAAAAAAAAAAATTGTCCCTGTGTTTTCAATGTGTGCTTTGTCAGAAGAATAGCAAAGTAATGCCTAAGGCAAAAATCAGCTGCATTTTCATATCTAGTAATATCCCATAACACACGCTGAACAGCAGCACTTTGTGATGAGTGGGGGTCATCAAAGGTTATAAGACATATGGCAGCCTCTTATTGGAGATTCCATTCTGAATTATAGTCTTCTGACAGAGTCACTTTAAAAAACGCTCTTCAAAACATCAGGTAAATAATGATAAATATCAATTGCATATAATTTTCCTTTCTCAAAAGAAGGAATGACCTATAATGTTTGCTGGATTTTTTTTTCCTTTTTAGGCAATATATGAAATGTCCCGAGGTGAACAGGACTTAATTGAGGATCTCAAGCTTGCAAGAAAGGTCAGTAAATAACTTTCTATCACATGCCCTAGTTTTAAAAAATTATGTTCCACAAATTATAAGCTTCTTAATATGGCTTCAAATCTCTTCAAATACGAGTATCAGTAAGAGAATCTATTTGGGTATTAACATATACTTTAGTTTCTTTTATGAATCACAAATAGAATCCACGCTTAGCTTTTATATAGTTAGTCATGTTTGTGTTCAAGGAAGGCCTCTCATCATGTTTGATGTGCTTGATCTCTTTGCGTGACACGCTTCTCCCCTTCTGATAGGCCTACCATGACCCTATGTTAAAGCTGTCTATTATGTCAGAAGAGGAGCTCACCCACATATTTGGTGATTTAGACGCTTACATACCTCTCCATGAAGGTAGGAGATGCTACTTAATGGTCATTAGTATTGGAACAACAGTAGCACAAGTTGTTGTTGTTGTTGTTTACAGAGGGCAAGCAGGGTGAGGTGGGAAGGGGCTGAGTTTGGGAAACGGGGAGAGAATCTCAAGCAGGTTCCATGCCTGGGAAAGAGCCTGATGTGGGGCTTGATCTCACGACCCTGAGGTCATGACCTGAGCTGACATCAGGAGTCTGATGCTTAACTGACTGAGCCACCCAGGTGCCCCAACACAAGTTCTTTTGAATCTAAACTTCTAATTTAGTGGTGAATTATTTTTTTTAATAAATTTTGTTATTGGTGTTTCTGCCTTTTTTGCATTTCAGACTTGTTGGCAAGAATAGGAGAAGCAACCAGACCTGGTGGGACAGTGGAGCAGATTGGTCATATTCTTGTGAACTGGGTAGGTAGTGAGTTGCTTACACAGGACGGTGTCTTACATGCACGCCAAGGAAGCGCTATAAGAAGTTACAGTGTTTACTTAGAAAATTACTTCATGAATGACACGATTTTATTTGTTTTAAAAATATGTTCCTCTTTGGACAGCATTCCCACATTATCTGTTTTGTTTGACATTTAAGTAGCTGCTAGATGCTGGGTGCGATTCTAGGAGGGGCCACGGGGGATTCCGTGATGAAAGATGCCTCTTCGTTTACAGTGTGCTGAGAGGGTAGGCGAGCACATTAGCAGTCTCGAGGCTGGGGGTGACTGAGGAAGAAGAGCAGGAGCACTGGCGCCCCGAGAATACAGAAGACTCGCGTCCGCTGAGGCTGGGAGAAAGAAGGCTTGGTGGGGCGCCTGGGTGGCTCAGTTGGTTAAGCAACTGCTTTCGGCTCAGGTCATGATCCTGGAGACCCGGGATCGAGTCCCATATCAGGCTCCCTGCTCGGCGGGAAGCCTGCTTCTCCCTCTCTCAGTCCCTCTGCTTGTGTTCCCTCTCTAGCTGTGTTTCACTCTGTCAAATAAATAAATAAAATCTTTAAAAAAAA
>PITA01014457.1:0-53525 GCA_004023965.1 Spilogale gracilis | reverse complement strand
TCTCCCCTTTCATTCATGATTTTGTTAATTTGGGTCTTCTCCCTTTTCTTTTGGGTTAGTTTGGCCAATGGTTTATCGATCTTATTGATTCTTTCAAAGAACCAGCTTCTAGTTTCGTTGATGCGTTCTACTGTATCTCTAGTTTCTGATTCATTCATCTCTGCTCTAATCCTTATTATTTCCTGCCTTGTGTGGGGGGGTGGTTTAATTTTTTGTTGATTTTCCAGTTCTTTAAGGTGTAATGAGAGTTGGTGTATTCGGGATTTTTCAATTTTTTTGAGTGAGGCTTGGATGGCTATGAATTTCCCCCTTAGGACAGCCTTTGCTGTTTCCCATAGGTTTTGGATCGATGTATCTTCATTCTCATTGGTTTCCATGAAGTGTTTCAGTTCTTCTTTGATTTCTTGGTTGATCCACATATTCCTGAGTAGGCTCGTTTTTAGCTTCCAAGTGTTTGATTTTCTCCTGAACTTTTTATGGTGATTGAGTTCCAGTTTCACGGCATTGTGGTCAGAGAATATGCAGGGAATAATATCAGTCTTCTGGTATTGGTTGAGCCCTGATTTGTGACCTAGTATGTGGTCTATTCTGGAGAAAGTTCCATGTGCACTCGAGAAAAATGTGTATTCTGCTGTTTTAGGGTGAAATGTTCTGAATATATCTATAAGATCCAGCTGGTCCAATGTGTCATTCAAGGCTCTTGATTCCTTGCTGATTTTCTGTTTACATGTTCTGCCCATTGCTGAGAATGGTGTGTTAAGATCTCTTACGATTAGTGTATTTGCATCAATATGATTCTTTATTTTGTTTAACTGTTGGCTTATGTAGTTGGCTGCTCCCATGTTGGGGGCATAAATATTTACAATTGTTAGATCTTCTTGATGTATAGACCCTTTAAGAATGACGTAGTGTCCTTCTCTGTCTTTGACTACAGTCTTTAGATGAAAATCCAATTTGTCTGATATGAGAATCGCTACCCCAGCTTTCTTTTGGGGTCCGTTGGCGTGAAAGATGGTCTTCCATCCCCTCACTTTCAATCTGGAAGTGTCTTTCGATTCAAGATGAGTCTCTTGTAGGCAGCATATGGATGGGTCCTGTCGTTTTATCCAGTCTGCAACCCTGTGTCTTTTTATTGGAGCATTAGGCCGTTCACATTGAGGGTGATTATTGATAGATATGTTTGTATTGACATCATGTTGCTTATGTAGTTCATCTTTCTATAAGTTACCTCTGTATATTTCTGTTTTGTGTCACTCTTGGGTTCGTTTCTCCTCTAAAGAACCCCTCTTAGTATTTCTTGTAGTGCTGGCTTGGTGGTTGTATAATCTTTTATACCTTGGTGGTCTTGGAAGCTCTTTATATCTCCTTCTATTTTGAAAGTCAACCTTGCTGGATACATTATCCTTGGTTGCATATTTTTGCCATGTAACTTCCTGAATATGTCTTGCCAGCCCTTTCTGGCTGCCAGGTTTCTGTGGAAAGGTCTGCCGTTATTCTGATGGTCTTCCCTCTATAGGTAAGGGATCGCTTTCTCCTAGCTTCCCTTAAGACATATTCTTTGGTTTTATGGTTCAAGAATTTTACTATTAGTGCCTGGAGGTTTTTCTGGCCTCATTGATCTTGGGGGGTGTCCTCTCTACTTTTAGGATATGAACATTTGTTTCATTCCTCAGATTTGGGAAATTTTCATCCATGATTTGTTCAGCAATATTTTCTAGGCTTCTCTCTCTCTCTATTCCTTCAGGGATTCCAATGATTCTGATATTGGAGCGTTCATGGCATCATTCATTTCCCTTATTCTGTTTTCTTGGGATTTTAGTTGTTTGCTCCAGGACTTCTCTTGCTCCTCCTTCTTATTCCGTGTGTCTTCTAAATCACTGATATGATCTTCAGCTTCACTTACTCTGGCTGTTAGCATATTTAAATTAGATTGCATCTCATCTAAAGACTTTCTAACCTCAGCTTTCACTTCTGTTACTATGGCTTCCACTTTGAGGCTAATGTGCTTTTCTAAATTGACTATTGCTTGGACTATTGCTGCCCTGAATTCCATTTCTGTCATATTGTTTATGTTCATTTCCAGTAATTCTGTGACCGAGGTTGCAGTCTCAGGGTTCTTCTTCTGTTGGGTGTTCTTTCTCCGAGTCATTGTGGTGAGGAGTGGTTGAGGGGATGTATTGCTAGATATATCAGCCACTATCTAGGTGGATTGGTCGTTGGAAGGTTTTGGAGCAACCAGAGTTCACCACCAAAAAGGGAGGAGAAAGAAAAAAGACAACGGAAGAGAGGAAGCAAGAAAAGACACCCCTGCCAGAGTGGGGCCCGGTGATAGAATTTATATGGTACAAAGCTGTTAACAGGGTAAAGAAAAGGGTTATCAAGGGTAAATGAAGAGATCAAAAAGCGAAGCCCAACCGATATGACCCCCAAGACCAGTATTTATATAATATAGAAGCAAAGACAATTATACAGACACACTGAGAAACTAGAGTGGGAAGGTGAGGGCAGACACTCCTTGTGGGCACGAATGCATTTCAGACGCTCCCGAGTTTGTCTTGTTGTTATTGTTGGAGGAGCCCACTTTCAAAAGATATAGGGGGATTAGAACTGGTTGTATATAGGGGTAGTATTGAATAGGGATGTGGGATTGACTTGAAGCTTGTATCTACATTACATGTAAAAGAGAGAATAAAGGAAAGAGGAGAGAAGAAAGGGAAAAAACAGAGAGAGCGAACAGGGAAACAAGAGGCAACAACAAAAGCAGAAGATACAGGGGTGTGTTTGAAAAAATTTTAGGGTAAAAAGGAGAAAAAAATAAAAAATAAAAAATAAAAAAGAATAAAAAAATTAAAAAAATAAGAAATGTTATGGGGTGTTGTATTGGGTATCACGTTGTGATAAGAAGGGGGCTAAAAATTGAAAGAAGAAAAACCGTGAGAATGTATTTTTAAGCTTAAAGTGGAAGCTTTAAAAGTAAAAATAGAAAAAAGTTTAAAAAAGTAAATAAGGTGGAAAACTGTATCAATGAGTTGTAGAGCTTTTGGTACTTGTTGTCATTGCCAGGAGTTTAATAAATTGCCTTTCCCCCGACTTGGGATTTTGCATTGGAGTGTTGTCCTCCTGAGCTTCTGGCTTGCTTTCTGGGGGCGGGGTGTGCCATTTCCTTTCAGTCCTTCTACCTAGGCTGAGTCTCTCGGCCCCCTTGCTAGAGGCCAGTCTCATTGGTAACCAGGTTATCAGGTTACAATTCTCTCGTAACGGAGCGTTGTTCTTTTTTCAGCTGTTGCGGAAGTCAGGTCGGAGCAAGATGTCTGCGCTCAGACCTCCCTCCCAGAGAGAGCCTCTACACAGGTAGGGGCTCTTTCCAGCCTCCCGGTTGGCAGTCTGTCACAGCCGGGCTGGTGCAGACATTGTATTGATTTCTGCCCCCGCCCCCGCTTGTTGTTTCATTCCCGCACCTCAAAGCCACAACTCCTTTTGGATCGCGTGACTTTGTCTGCGCCCCGGGACCTGTGGTCTCTCCGTTCCCACGCAAGTCTGTAAAAACGCCTTCCCTGGGGGGCGGTCTGCGTGGCCCACAGTGTGGAGAGAAACGGGAGAGAACGGCAGTGGCGTAAAAATAGAACCCACTCCCGCTGCTTCCACGGCAGCTACAGCGGCTCCGGGGGCGGCGGCGCGTGGGGGCCTGGCGGCTCCGGTGGCATTGCGCGGGTGCCTTGGGTGGCGGGAAAAAATTTTAAAAAGTCTCCTTGCCTTGCCCCAGGTTACGCTGTGTTCCCGTTTCCATCTAGCCCCGATTCAGTCCGTAATCTGCTGTTATTCCTCACTCACAGAGCACTTTCGTTTTGGGGTATTTGTTTTCAATGGTTCAGCTCTGCGGGCTTCCTCCTCCACTCCCCTGTCTCTGGGGGAAAGCCTCCAGACCCTCTTATTTGTTTCTACCTTTTTGCCGATGTTCCTTGTCTCTCATGGCGGTCCAGGAGTGGGAAATATCACATTTCAGGCTGATTTCATGGGTGTTCACGGTGGTCTTGTAGTTTTTTTTTTTTTTTTTTGCTGGAAATCAGCTCTCTTCAGGGAACTCCCCCAAATGTGGTCACCTGGACTTCTGCCATCTTGACTCTGGGCCCAGTCTTTTATTATTCACACGTGAGGAAGTTGGGTAGTGCAGTTAAATCTTTAACTGCTTTTGCACCCGCCCTAGAGACAGGATTAGTATTGTTACTGCAGGGTACAGAGTGATTGCTTAAACTCACAGAAGTTGAGGCCATTGAGGCAGAGGGATCAAGAAATACAGATAAGAGATACAGAGATATGATTACCAGGAGGAGGATTAAATGGAACTATATGTCTTGGATAAGCACACAAAGGACATATTGCCCCCGCCCACAGGATAAGTGGCTTTCTGGATTCTAGGTGGGGAAAGCCTGGAGGGGCTTTCATTCACATTCATGGGTACCTCCACCAAAATTCCTGGTGGCTTGGGCATGGCGGGAGGGGCAGATCACGCACCATCCCCAACACAAAAGTCGTTTTTTTTTTTTTTTTTAAAGATTTATTTATTTATTCAGAGAGAAACACAGTGAGAGAGGGAACACAAGCAGGGGGACTGAGAGAGGGAGAAGCAGGCCTCCCGTTGAGCAGGAAGCCCGATGTGGGTCTCAATCTTGGGTCTCCAGGATCATGACCTGAGCCGAAAGCAGTCACTTAACCAACTGAGCCACCCAGGTGCCCCCCCCAAAAGTCATGTTTTAAATAATCTATAATGATTTCCTCTAAGAATGATAATTAAGAATGGTTAGTTAGTATATATGGTGGCTAACAATTATCAGTGGTGAGTTGGGAATGGAATAGGGATACAATGAAAGTCTGAAAACTCTTTCCCAGATTTTGGTAGTTGAAATAGTATTTTAGACCATTACAAAAATAGGCATAGAAAAATAAAATAAAAGTCATCATTTCTTTATCTAATGAGGAAATATTAATTGAGCATATACTATGTGCTCAGGTATTAGAGATAAGATAACAAGTGATACAGCTTCCTCCATGAAGTTCATACATCAACAGATTTTAATGTTCAATTAAAATTAAACAGGATCATTTATTTACATTTTCATCTTTTTTATAATACAAACAAGGGGCCACTGGTTTCTCAGTGGTATTGAGAGAAAGAACATGAAGAGCAATTACAAAATTCCTTTGTGTTTCAGAGAAGTTGTGTTGTTATAATTAAGGTTTCAGTTCATTCATTTATTCATACTCATTCATTCCAGAAGCACTTATCAAATGTTATCAACATATTTCCATATCTTTAAATATATTATAAGGTGTAAAAATGATTCTACTTAATTTCTTTTCATTGAGTGAAGTTTCAAATATGTTTACTATACTCTATTTTCTAAATTGGTAACAGAGAAAATAAATATTTTAATTAAAAACATACAAAGTAATTTAAAAAGTTTAAGCATTTAATGAGATCACAGAATCAAACTATATCAGAAATGAGATGTTGCTATGTCCTTTTATTTTAAAATGTGTGTTTGAGGGAAAATAAGGTGGATTATAAGTATTTTAGGGGTTAATATTTTACTTTATGGAAAAGGATAATTGGATAAAGAATATTAAAGAAACTGGAATACAATGGTCAGTCAAAAATTTTATAATAATTTGGTCTTACAAATAGGGAGCCAATATTTGTTTCTTAATTAAAATTATTATATAAATTACTAATATGGATTTCTAGTTCTTTAGAAAGCTACATTTACATTTGTCTTAGGGATTGTGCTGCGTATTTTAATACAGATACATTTCAAGCATGGAGTATATTAGCTGAAAATAGTCTTGGTTATGAGTGAAATTATTTCCTTTTTAAAAATATTTTATTTATTTATCAGGGCAAGAGAGAACACAAGAGACAGCAGAGAGCATGAGTGGGGGGGGCAGAGAGAGAGGGAAAAGAAAGCTCCCCACTGAGCAAGGAGTCAGACTTGGCTCTCAATCTCAGGACCCCGGGATCATGACCTGAGCCAAAGGCAGATGCTTCACCAACTGAGCCACCCAATTATTTCCTAAAAATTTTCTTTTCTTTGCCTCTTAATTAAAATTATTATATAAATTATTTTTTTTCTTTTCTTTTTTTCTTTTTTCTTTCTTCCTTTTCAACACTTATCCAACTTAATTTAAAACAATTTAAACCCAAACAAAAGGATAATTCAGAGTTCACTTTTAGGCTGATAGTTAATTAACAATTTCAATAAAGAAGTGGTTCATTGAGTGTCTTACTCAAGTGCTTTAAGTTAATACCAAAGACAGAAAAGTTGAATCATAGCCAAAATGGAACAAAATTTCAAGAAATTATGTTTAAGGTATCCCTTTGCTTTCTCAGTGTAAGTCCCAGTTTTGGAATCCAAGCTGCCATCCTGTTTACTCAGAAAAACAGCTCCAGGTGTTATGGATAAATGGCCCCTGGAAAACAAAGGTGAGCCAGGTTGGGGGAGACACCCAACCAGTTAAACCCCTTAGTCTCCCATCAAGGTAGGGTCCTGGGGAGTTATTTAGATGCAAACTAAGAATGAGTGGTTGACTTGTGAACTGTGTGACTCATGCTTGCTGTTTGAAATGCAGATAAACCCCTAGACCCTTGCATTCTGGGTCCTTGCTGAAGCCCCTTGAGCTGGGCAGATGCTTGGACCCCAGCTAGCTGGAAATAAACCTCGCTGTTTGATTTGCATTATCCTGAGCGTCTTTGGTTACTCTTTGGGGAGGCAGTCGACACTGGACTTTATCACTCAGGAACCCTGAAATTGTTACTTTTCAGCAAAGTGAACTTAATGATGTGTCTTTTCTTTCCCTGATGACTTCCTATAGCTTAATTAGATGATTTGGGTCAACTATCTTATTCATCAGTTTTTGAACATCTGAGATTTATCTTAAATTCCCTTTTGAGAAATGAATTCCCATCACAAAGACCTCATGGATGTGCGTGTGGGAGAAAATAATTCTGAGCAATTAGGAATTAATGATGACCTTTCAGGGGATAGTAGAGTACATAATCATAAAAGTTGACTATACATCACTAAGAATGAGTAATGCACTTCTATTAGCATAATTGGCTCGCATTAAAATGAAGGTATCTACTATTATTATGGTTTGGAAGCTTCTTGAGAAAATGAGGAGGTACTAGAAGGTGCAACCTTAGACATTACTCTTGGAATCTCATCGGTGATAATATGGAAGCATACACAAATTAAATTAAATACTTTAGTGAAACAAAGATAGGAACAAAAATCACATTAAAAATAGAGAAATCAAGTAATATTGTTATGTGTTAGACACTTATTATAAAGAAGAGCAATCTAGAGCTTGGGCTATGTGTTTTGATAATTCTGGAGTTTGATTCATTTCTCTCCATATCTTAACTGAGTGATGAAATTGTTTCTCTTTGCCTCAAAGGTGATTATAATATTAGTAATTATTTCATAGGCCTAATATTAGAAATAAAGGGGTTAATAATAATACCTACTGGTGTCACTTCTTTATTACTGGTTAACAAACCACACCAAAACTAAAGGCTTCAAAAACTTTTTATTATTTCTCATTGTTCCAGGGGTTGACTGGACTTAGCTGGGTAGTTCCTGTGTGGGGTCTCTTATGCAGTTATATTCAGGGACTGCTACCATTTAAATGCTCAGCTGGGCTAAATATCCAAGGTGACTCACCCACAGGGCTGAGTGAGCATGAGAGGTAATGCTGTCTGCATGGTGGGAGCTCAGCTTACCAGTGAGTTTTCAACAAGATAAACTACATAATTTTCAGAACTCAGTGCAAATGGAAAGCACTGGGCTTCTTGTTA
This sequence comes from Spilogale gracilis, assembly GCA_004023965.1. Classification (NCBI taxonomy): domain Eukaryota; kingdom Metazoa; phylum Chordata; class Mammalia; order Carnivora; family Mephitidae; genus Spilogale; species Spilogale gracilis. The sequence goes on along the minus strand of PITA01014457.1, from coordinate 45,673 downwards.
AAAAATTATTAAGAGTTTTAAGACAGTGACAGCAGAAGCAGCATGCTTAGAACCCTAGTCCTGGAGTTGGGCTTCTCACCATATAATGGGTGCGTTCTAAGAAGTATCCCAAGAACATGCATCAGGAAAGACCCAGATAGAACTTGTAAGGCTTCTTATAACTTTATTGATCAAATTTCTATTTGTCAAAGGGTCATTACAAAATCAGCCCAGGTTCAAGGGGAGAAGAATAAGACTTCATCTCTTTCTGTGAAGAGTGGCATGTCTGTGCAGGGAGAGAAATAATTGATGGCAGCCATCTTTGGAGATTATCTACCACCTGATCTTGAAGTTTTAAAATACTTACTAAGGGAGATAATTTATAATAGTTAACAGCGTACCTAACTTGGAAAAATGCTTATGTAACAACTTATTATTATCCTAGATTATAAAATTATTATTATCCTAGAGTAGAAACTAAAGTCACTTGGCTTTATATATGTGCTATGTATCTGACTGAGTTAAAAATATATGTGATATCAGTTCTTATCTTTGCTATTTTGTACAATTTGTCTTGTAAAATATTAGAAAAACTAACAGTTCTTGTGGTTAGATTCTATAATGGTTAAAGAACATTCTAAAGGTAATTATTAATGAGTTTAATGCTGTTCTCAATGATAATAAGCCCTTCTCTTTTACCTAAAGATATTTTGCAGAAGTGGATAGTTTAGCTTTGACTTTTCTGCCTATTAAATAACCATCTGCCACCTGTATCTATTGTCTTGCTACATTTATCACAGATGAGTGCAGAACAAAAAAAATGAAAATAAATTGCTTTAATATAATACTCTTTTCTCATACTTTGCCATAAAGTGCCACATTCCTTGAATGCATCTTAGCTAGTGTGTAACTTGGGATTCCAGGTTATAAAAGCTTTTTATAATCTTTAGTCATTTAACACTAGCTACATCTCATTTGATGGCTTTTCTTTTCAGTTTGTGCCAAAAGCAATATAATTTTTCAATTAGAAAGCAAACATGCTTTTTAAAATGAGATGCTATTTCTGACATCCAAATTTTGTTTATAGGCACCAACAATATTCTAGAAAACCTTGTGTATAAAGATAATTATAAGTGAAAAGAACTGCTAAATGAGCATCCAGGACACCACAGAACAGTTTATTCTGTTGTGATAAAGACAAAAGAATATAGTCAATTACAAAACTATGTTTATTTTATTATGTAAGGCCCTTGGAATTCAGTGAGAAAATATGTATTTTAAAAAGTCAGTTGGTACACAAATAATGTCAACCCATGTGGAAGGAGGCCATGCAGCTGGATGTAAGTAAATCTGTGACTCAATTTTGAATAGTATATATTGCTTATGAATTGCTAAGCTTACAGACCTTCATATTCAATTTATAAGAGTACAATCTTTCTAAATTTTGGTTCTTTCCTTATTTTTTCCTGGACCCCTTTCACTTTTAAAAATTTTTCTTATGATATCTCATCTTAAAGATTTTTTTCGGTTGTGGCATAATAAATACAAATGGCAAAAGTACATATCTTGGTAAATTTCTAAATTTTTTTGTGTATAACACCTTGGAAGTTATCCTCATGCCGTCTAGTGACTAAACCATTTTGCTATCCCCCAAGCATAACAATTGTTCTGACTTATAGCAATATGTATGAAAGTTCCTAGTTTGCATATTTTATATAAATGGACTCAGACAGTATGGGATTTTTTGTGTGTGACTTCTTTTGCAAAAATTTATGTTTTTGAGATTCATCCACATTGTTTGCATGTTATAATATCACTTATTCTCATTGCTTTATAATATTCCACCATGCAACCATTCCACAACTCATTTATCAGTTCTTTTTATTCGGCAGGTAGGTTGTTTCTAATCTGAGGTTTTTATAAATAGCAGAACTATAAACATTCTCATATATGTCTTGTGGTGAACATTAGGACATGATTCTAGCAGAAGAACTGCTCATAGAGCATGTTTATGTTTAACTTTAACGTATACTGACCAGCAGTTTTCCAAGTGGCAGTGTCAATTAAGACTTCCACCAGTGATGAATTAAAATTCTAGTCGTTCTCTACATCCTTGCAATCTTCTATTTTTTTCTCTTTAATTTTAAGTCATTCTGTCAGTATTTGGCTCTGATGACTAATGAGGTTAAACACCATTCCATATGTTTATTGGCCATTTGGTTAACCTCTTTGGTGAAGTGTATTCATGTGTTAAGTAACTTTCCCATATAAATATAAGAAATGTAATTTTTAAAGAGGGTTATCAGTGTTTTAAAAATTAATTTGTAGGGATCTTTAATTTGTAGAGTTTTAAAAAATTTATTCTAAATACCAATGTTTTGTTGGATATATGTATTATGAATATCTTTTCCTACTCTTTTGGTTCTTTTTATGTTATTAATAGTATCTTTTTAATGACTAGAAGTTCTTCAATTTAATATAGTCCAATTTACATTTTTTCTTTTACAATTAGCTTTATTATGTATCTTGTTTAAGAAAAATTTGAATATATTCTATTTTCCTTAAATGCTTTATTTTATATGTTCCAAATTTAGAACTATAAATGACCTAGAATTAATTTTTGTATTTTATAGGAGGGATATCCTATTTATCATGCATCATTATTAAAGAGAGAATCGTTTCTCCTTGAAACCCAATGTCAACTTTGCCTTGAACCCGGTGATTGTCTGTTTTTAAACCTTCTATTAAGTTTATTTATTTTTGTACCAAAATTACTGTGTCTTAATAAACCAATGCATTTTTCATTAAAATAATTGGAATAACTGAGGTCATTTAACAAGGAGCAAAAACGTTATATTTTTTCCTTAGTAAAAATAATATAACATAGTGAAGTTATTGCAAGTTCAAATTTAACAACTTTCATTTAAATATGAAGCATAATCCACTGCATGAAGAATGAAGATGTCATCATACATATTTATTTAACTTTTATTCAATAACTACAATGTGTGAAGTACAGGAATATAAAAGGTAGTTAAGACATGTTTTCTGCTTTCAACATGTCTAAAAAGGGAGAAAGATATTTAAACAGACCAAACACAATATGGGTGATATGCTATTTCTGTGCAATAAACATCTAATGGTTTAGTGTTTGATGTTAATGGTGACATGTGAGCTAGAATAAAATTTGGAGGAAAGCCTAACGACAATTCTTAGAAAACTGGATGGAGGCCTGGAAAAGATTGAGATGGATTCATTCAATTCATAGTTTTCTAGAACAATAAAATTATAGCACAATAGGGGGGAAAAGTTGGAGATATTAAGATCTTTTGATGGAATCTAAGCACTCAAGAAAGTGCTGATAGGAATAAAACAGAGTAGCCAGGAAACTGGAAATCCCTGTAAGAACAACAACAACAAAAAGTTACAGTGCAGAGACAGGAAGATGTGGCAGAGGGTAAGGTTATTTGAATGTAAATTATGGTTGGATCACCATAGCCACCTTAGACTTAAGGCATTGCCACAGGAGTTGGGATTTCAGAGGTGTTGAGGTGGAGGTCATTAGAAATAAGGAAAAGTAAATAAAAAGATGGGATACTGTTGATTCTTATAGACATTGAAATAATGGACCATCGCACAACATGGAGAGAAAGGAAAATGAGTTAGTGTTCCTGGTCCTAAGGGTTCCTAGTGAGTGAAAAGGAGAACAAGGATTGTTAAGTGAGGAGACAAAAAACAGCTTTTACTGCCAGATGTCGTCAGTCTTCATGTATTAGTGATTTTGATGTGATTGTGACTGAGTATTGACTTGGAAATGCTGTTAAAAAGCAAGACTGATGCTCTTGTCATTGAACAACTCTGGAATGACTGAAATCTGTGAATATGAGTAATATCCAGTTGAGAGGGCTACATGGGAAATGGTATCCTCAGCAAAATTTTCTGATAATCAGAAATAAAATGGGAAGATATTGAAGGTGAATGGTATTCTTCTTGGTATAACTAAAATATTGAGAAGAAAAGAGCAATTGGCTTCAGGGAAGGATCTAAAGTATAGTGTAGAGGGGAGTGCAAGGTTGGGGGCAGATGGAGAAGGAGAGGGGTGTTTGTGAGCCAATATGGAATTAGTAGATTTCAAGGATTTCAGAGTAATTGCACCCAGAAATCCCCTGGAAAATGGATTCCAGTAGATTTCATGGAGATTGGCTATCTCTTCTACAGCTATTCCAAGTGTAGTGATCAGAAACCTTGAGAAAAAATGCAAAGCTAATCTCGGGTGTTTGGATATTATGCTGTATGAAAAAAACATATGATTTTATTTTATTTTTTTAAGATTTTACTTATCTGACAGAGAGAAACACAGCTAGAGAAGAAACACAAGCAGGGGGAGTGAGAGAGGGAAAACCAGGCTTCCTGCTGAACAGGGAGCCTGATGCGGGGCTCGATGCGGGACTCGATCCCCAGACTCCAGATCATGACCTAAGCCAAAGGCAGTTGTTTAACCAAGAGAGCCACCCAGGCGCCCTGAAAAACATAGGATTTTAATCAGAAAAAATAGAATGGAAGGAGAAAAATGGCAGGAAAATGTGTTAGAATAATCAATAACAATAATTTAAATGAGAAGAGAAAGAGAATGGTAACTGGAATGGAAAGGAGAAGTGAGATTTTATAGACACTCAGAGGTAGAGTCAACAAGATTTGTTCTTGGATATGGATATGTGCCTGAATATGGACAATTAGAAGTAGTAGTTGAGGTTTATATTTTCCAGATTAGAAGTTTGAGTGAATGTCTTTTTTTTTTTTTTTTAAGACTTTATTTATTTGACAGAGAGAAACACAGCCAGAGAGGGAACACAAGCAGGGGGAGTGAAAGAGGGAGAAGCAGGCTTCCCGCCAAGCAGGGAGCCCGATGTGGGACTCGATCCCAGGTCTCTGGGATCATGACCTGAGCCGAAGGCAGTCGCCTAACCAACTGAGCCACCCAGGCATCCCGAGTGAATGTTTTAAAGTTAAGATGATTAATCAAATACAGGGGGCAGCACATGTTTTGGCTGAGTATTTTGGGCTCTCTTTTTTTGTCTCCCAACATCCATTATTTTTTATCTGAAACAATTCCATGCATTTCTTGGAGCAGGATCCTCCCTCATTTTTATAATCCATGTTTTAAATATAGCTGACTACCCTGCTAATACTAGAGATGATCAATCATATTATGGGATATTCTTGATTACACTAAGGGAAATATTGGTAAGAGAGACTCTCTCTTTGGGTTGGAAGCTGCTGAGAAGACGAGATGTAGATCTAAAGCTGATGATCACCCTAAAGAATGGAGGCAGAAATGAAGACAGCTAAATCCTGAGATGGAAAAAGCAGGATATTTTTTCCTGAAGTCTTTAATGCAATCATCCCTAAAACTGATGAGTCCTTGGGACTTTCTGGAACACAGGCAAAACATTTTCCCTTCCCATCCTTTTCTTTCCTTTTCCATCCCCCCTTCTCTCTTCCCTTCTCTTCTCTTTCCTTCCCTTTTTCTTTTCAAAATTATTTTGTTTTATTTTTGTCCTGTTCTAACAATATAAAATTCTTGACTATATAGTTGAGGAGGGAGTATAGGGGCATATATTTTTTTTCATTAGAAGTGTTAAACTCAAGGTACATATACTAAAATCTGATAGAGATTGTTAGTGAGCAATTACAAGTAAGGAATCTGGGTTCAGAAGAAAATTCAAGGTCAGAGACAAAAGAGAAAAAATATAAGGTATTTGAGTCATAGATACAGAAAAATCATTTAGGATGAACAGGGAAAGGAAGGATTGATACAGCTGAAGAACAGGGGCTCAGAAGACTCCAGTATTTGGAGTTCAGAGCACAAAAAAGGCAGATGAGACAGACAAGGAATCATCAGAGTGGTGGACCATTGAGAAAGTTTTGGACATAACTGTAGGGTGGGAGACAAGTTTCCAAAGTCAAAGAACTTCTGGAATCTAGCACAGTGCTACTCAAAGTGCCCTTAGAGAAATTGTTTCTGGATAGTGACAGCATAAACAGCTGTTACAAAATGTAAACAAACAAAGCCTATTGTTCAGTTTAGCTCACTTTTGTTTTTCATTTCACAGTAAAACTTTCTCCATGTAAAGGAAGCAATATGCTGGTTTGCATTCTGGCACAGGCTCCTTATCAGACTCAGCAACAGTTTAACAGGCATTGTTTAAGCAGTTTAAATAGCGCTGACATACATCAAACTCCTCTTTGCTGGTGATTATTTTGTAATATAATCAGATCAGTACATAGTGTATATCATAGGGAATACAGATAGATTTTGATTTGAATTACTTTATAGAATTTTCGACATATATAATTGATAATAGGGAATTAACTAGACATATACAGATATGTATTATCTAAAGATTTGGACTTAGGGACTCTTCATAATGAAGACATTTCTTGATTAATTTTGAAAAACAAAATCTTAACAGTGAAATTTTTTTAAAAGTTTCATTTGGAACTTTGATGTTCAAAACTTATCATTAGAGCTCTCTGTGGAAGAAGAGGAAGGGGTGAGTGTAAAAGGGCTAGGGTGGATCTGCTCAGGTAACTTCACCTCTGGGCTACTCCTTAAAGATTCCAAAATGGAACAAAAATATTCTACATTTCAGTTTGAAAACTACTGGGGTTGACCATAAAAAGCAATTAGCTTTGAATTTCATGTTGAATCTTGACTTTTGCACTTTCTGGTCCTGTGACCTGAAGAAAGCCATTTAAGCTTCTCGAGGCTCAGTTTTCTAATCTTATAACACTGGAATGCAATAGCAATTTTAAAGAGTGGTCCTGATTACCTAATCAGTAGGTATAAGTGAATGTGCCTTGTACAGTTTAAGGACTTGACTAATGTACAAGAGTAGGGTTAACATTTCATTCAGAGAGGACCTCTCCAATTCTCACTACCACCCTGCATGCGTCAGGGATCTCTGGCAACAGAAACTATGTGGTCTCAAGTTGGTGATTGAATCTCTCAAGTTCAATAGTTCCCGAACCCTGGTTATATCTAGGAGTGCCTGAAAAGAATGAAAAATGAGCACAATGTTCTAGTGAAATCTTGCCACTATGAGCAGGGACTCGCTAAAGTGTGTGAAGGGTCAGAGTCCATATATGTTAACATCAGTACTGAAGGTATAACTTAAACTTTCAGTCCCTGATTTTCATAGCACAGGGACTAACATAATGAAAGTAAGAAATTTTTTCCTTTCATAGATTTCATTCAGAATTCTAGACTTCTGAGCAATCTTTTTAAGTGTACTTTATATTTATTCTTTTCTTGATTTCTCTCCTTTTCTATTCTTGCTTTTCCTTATCATTTTCTCCCTCACTCCACTTGAACTTGTGTTTGAGGGGGGATTGTTCCTCATGCATGTGTGTGGCACTTCTTTCTTTGAAATTTAGGAAGTGTACATACATATTTTCTTGTCATGTGTCCTTTTTGATTAAAAATGGAATTATCAAGTTTTCTTACCTCCCTCATTCACTGCCCTGTGTTCTAATCAACCTTGAGTTTCAAAGGAAAATCAACTTTAGATTCAAAAACTGAAGATGTAACATCCTTAAGAAAATGTGAAAGAAGGTGACTTATCTTTTGAAGGCAATCTTCCAAGAAAAGATTGGTACACTGACTAATGGCAGTAATACTTAAGTAATAATTCTGAATCATTGTTAATTAAGCATTTACTCCATAATAAGCACTCTTCCAGCTTCTTTATATCTATTTTACTCTTAAATCTTATAATCACCTAATGAAGGAAATACCACTATTATTCTTATTTTATTGATGAGGACATTAAAACACAAAAATGTGGAGAAAATTTCAGGGTCACACAGCTAAAAACTGTGGAGGTCAGATTTAAACCTAGGCCATCTCTCTGCAGAGACTGTTTTCCCACTACACTACCAGGAAGTAAATCTTTCACCTCCAAGTTGTCTTATTTGTCTGTTGCTCCCCTTCCTGAGAGTAAGAACCAAAAAGACATAATTAAGAAAGCATGTGCACTAGTTTGACTCCCTGGTAATTTTGTGGAATGGTATGTAGAACAGGGATTGTCATTTTCCTTGATTCATATACTCTTGGATCCCACACAGCATAAGGCATTGGAGGACTCAACAGATTGTTCCCTAATCATCCAAATCCATGCAGTTTCTCATGAATAAAAGTTTATAATATTTTCAAACTATTTAGAGATTGGCAGCTGGATACACTATTAATTCCTTTTGGAGCATGCCACTTAAGATGGGTCTTAATGAATGCAGCATTTTATTTTTAATTAAAATACTTAGTTCAGGGAGCATTTATTAATAATTCTAACAGCAACAGATGGTCTGCTTATGTGTTGAAACAATCTTTACCCAAAATCAGTCAAAATAATTAACAAAATGTAAATTATTAAACACTTAAATATGTATTATGTATCATTACCATTCCCATAACATATTTTAATCTTTTATGAGAAAAAACATGACAGTTAAATGATATTATATAGAATATTACTTACCAAATGTTCAGACAGCTAAATTTTTTTGTTTTTATATCAAAAATATCATTTGTATTGGTAGCATTTTCTAGCATTCTTGTCACCTAGAAATGAATTAAAGCCACAGCTAAATAAATGGAATTGCCCTTTGATAAGAACATTATATAAAATTCTTTACAAAAGAATTACATCTAGGGGCACCTGGGTGGCTCAGTCATTCAGCGTCAGCCTTCCAATCTGGTCATGTTCCCGGAGTCCTCGTTAGAGCCCTGGGCTCCCCACTCAGCGAGAAGCCTGCTTCTCCCTCTCTGACTCCCCCTGCTTGTGTTCGCTCTATGGCTGTGTTTCTCTCTGTCAGATAAATAAATAAATCAATCTTAAAAAAGAAAAATTACTTCTAGTATTGCACAAGAACCTGACAGTTCAGGTCTGTCATTATTTGTTGTTTTTGTTGTTGGAACCCTGGGAACAGTTCGCCTCCTGTCCATTCGTCTGCAGTTTGATAGGGCTGCTATGAACCTCAGTTTCTTTCAAGCCCTTGAGAACCTTTGGCAGAACACAGCCACAAATGTAGAAAGGTTTGCTCTATCTCCTTGGCTCTCACTTTCTCATTCCACACACTTTGTGCTACCTCCAAAACATCCTCTTTTACTCTTCATTGTATTGTTTTATTTTCCTTGTGTTCCTGGGGCATCAAAGTGGTATTTTTGGAATCCCATGTCTTGGTGATCTTTGAGGACTTTGCAGTTAGGACTAGATATTAACTAGAAAGTGATAGTTAAAATTACTTCATTTGAGAAACCCTAAACAGGAAATCGGTTCATGGTTGAAGAGCTGAGCACAGCTCTAATAGGCACCTATCTGGTGTGGCATTTGGGATAATATGGGTCTGTTCTGAAAATTATGGAAACCATGAGTTTCACAGCATGGATGCTGAAAAGCACGCTTTGTTATGGAAGCAGTGTCTGTATACATAGGGATTAAATAACCTTATTTTAATTCAATTTGTATGTAAATTCAAAATTTAAAATAAGCATTTTAATTCAGTATTTTAATTCAATTTGTATTTATTTATTTATTTATTTATTTTTAAGATTTTTATTTATTTGACAGAGAGAAACACAGCCAGAGAGGGAACACAAGTAAGGGGAGTGAGAGAGGGAGAAGCAGGCCTTCTGCCAAGCAGGGAGCCCGATGTGGGGCTTGATCCCAGGTCTCCAGGATCATGACCTGAGCTGAAGGCAGTCCCTTAACCAACTGAGCCACCCAGGCGCCCCTTCAATTTGTATTTAAATGATATTCTACAATAGAGTTAAAAGGGACCTGAAAAGTCATTCCAACTGTGTGATTTTGAATATTGTCATCATGAAAAAAAAGTTCAATAAAACTTTTCTAAGCTTAATTTTTTCACCTGTACACTGGGGGTAGGATAGTACCTGATAGATTTGTTGTGGCTATTAAATAGAAAGTTCTTGCCACAGTGACTGGATATAAGAGATTATTTAATCTATCTTCCTTCTTTTAAAAACCAATGAAGAAACTAAGTTCACAAAGGTTAATTGATTTTCCCTGTATCACCAAATACCTAGAAATGCCAGAAGTAAAAATGTTGTATCATGGATACCAGGTTAGGGTTCATTTAATTAGACACTCTGATGTTTATTTGCTAGCGAAGCATATTTGCCTCTGGATTTTCAGGTTATAATTTGCTACTAAGAGTCATGTTTTTGTCTACAGGAGGTACAGCATCAGTAAATTAGTATTCAAGAGTGTTTAGTAGCTGCACACTTAAAGTATCTGCTTTAAACTGTATCAAAATTATTTTAAAAATACCTAAATTGTAATCTTTTTTCTGATCAGTTCCAATATCTGTGAATGTTTTATGGTAAATGATATTCTCATACATTTAAATTTTCTTCTTACTGTCATTTGTACGTGTTTAAAACTACCAAATGATCATGCAAACAGTTACTCCTTGGGTTTTCACATACTAACAATTCTTATACCCAAAGGAAACAGATTTTCTTACAGTTTGACCAAACACATAAATCAGCAAATCCAAGTATGGTGTTTTATTATAAATGAACAATTCTCTGAATTTTTTGGTCATTGAAAACTTTTGTTTTGCCTTCCAGCAGCTGTTTTCTATAGGAACAGCTGCTAATACTTATATATAACATTTATCAGGTTCTTTTATAAACTATGAAAACCACAAATGTTGCTTTAAAGGAAGTTTAAAACTCTACATATATTTATATACTTAAATAACTTACACATTTTTTGGATACATTGGTAACAGAATTCATTGAATCATTTTTTTTTTTTGATAGACTTAGCTACTTGCCATTCATGTGTCTGTAAAATTTCCTTTCATTTGTGAACCAAAATAATTTATTCTATGACAAGATTTAGCCTAAACCAAGTAATTGAGTTTTGTAATTTGCTTAAAGATAAGGCATAGACAGTTATATTTATTATGCAGGCTTTTAACATTGGAGATTCCATACTTATCATTGAAGATGCCAATTTAGCAAGGATAATGCATTATCAGTGTGCAGTCTGTTCCCTATTTCATTCCCTTCCTTTCACCCAAGAAGAAACACCTGTGCTCCATTCAGGATGGCTACGGTTTCCCTGGAACATAGTCACATATTTTCAAATGTCATCTGTGGAGGTCTTGAGGCTAGATGGTCCCTGCAGTGTTTGAAACTATTCCCTCATTCGGCATTTCCTTCTTAGGTTGCCTAAGACAGTTGCTAAGCTTTGCAAAGTGCACGTGGAGTTAGTTGCCTTGGGGTATCTAGGATAGCAGAGTGTCTAGAGGTTTGCAGGCATGAATTATCAGCCTCTTCTGCCGTACATGGTGGCAGAGAGGAGAACTGGGAATTAAGCTAGCCAGGTAGAACTTGAAGAAGAAAAATGAGTTGTGCTCTCTCTGCATGTTTAGCATTCTGTCAGCCTCCTGGTCAACAGATCTTGCACACGGCCTCTTCAGACCCCCAAGTAAAGCAGATGCTCAAAGCTTGGCAATTAAAAAATCTGAGAATATCTCTAGGGTAGGGTTTGGCTTCATTAACTACTTGTCAAATGTCTACTTTCTTAAACCTTTATACTGCTTGAAGTTTTATGTGAATAAGGCCATGGCTTTTAGGATCAGAAATAAGGAGAGAGAGAAAGGAAGGAAACTCAGATCAAATTAAAGAGTTTAATCCTTTGACAATGAACGTCCCCTCTCCCCCACATCTGATCAATTCTCTGAAAAGTAACTTATAGGGTTTTCAGGACTTTCTGTAATCTGGCTTTTACTAATTTAAACATGCTTCCTAAAATGCAAAGTGAAATTTACTTTGTTCAAATTCATATTAGTATTTCTGTTAAAATACTCATGCCTACATACTTTTTCTTCTTGCTCTTAATCTATTAATTATTTCAAAATGAGTCATCTATTCCACTAACTCCTTACATGTAGGTGTTTATCTTTTATTTTTTCCTTTTTAATCTAATCTTCTCATTATCATTTTGACCTCTAATAGTTATAGTAGCATTTTTGAAAACAAGTGGCTCTTCATTTAAAGATCTTGATGTTTCATAGCCATTCAATCTCCATATAAACATTTATTTAACACTCTCAAACTTTCTGCATTGATTATATATCTTGATAGTATTTCAGTTTTTTTTTTTAAAGATTTAATTTATTTATTTGACACAGAGATCACAAGTAGGCAGAGAGGTAGGCAGAGAAAGAGGAGGAAGCAGGATCCCTGCTGAGCAGAGAGCCTGATGTGAGCCTGGATCCCAGGACCTTGAGATCTTGACCTGAGCCGAAGGCAGAGGCTTTAACCCACTGAGCCACCCAGGCACTCAATATTTCAGTTTTTTGAAAAGATTTCATTTATTTATTTCTTAGAGAGCACAAGCAGGGGGAGTGGCAGGCAGAGGGCTCTCCACTGAGCAGGGAGCCCAATGTGAGACTCTATCCCAGGACTCTGAGATGAAGGCAGATGCTTAATTGGCTGAGTCACCCAGATATCCCTCAATTTTTTTTAACTAACTCTTTTTTCCCTAAAAGTGTTTTGTTTTTGTTTCTGTTTTACATTATTCAAACTGGATTTGATTATCTCAGCTGTGATATGAGAAACCCTATCTGTTCAGATGCTGAGCAAGTTCTCTGTACATAGTTGATGGTTACAACATCTTCTTGGGTGAAAAATGGGAGATGAACGAACAGGACACTTCAATCCTCTCCATAATTCTAATTCAAGTCAGGAGAGGAGGGTAGAGATGTCAGGTCTCTTAATATAGAACTCACCAAAGAGAAAGAATAACAATTATTTTCCAGGAAACCTAAAATACTAGAGAGTTTGAAAATCCTAGTTGAGCATTTAAGCCAGTTATAAAAACCTTAGATTTTCAACCAGCTTTGACAGCCCTACTGAATGAGTGGCCCAGAAGATGAGATTTAGGTACATTTATCAAAGCTATACTTAGAATTTCCTAAATAAATCATATTTCAAAATTAGCCCAGATATTTTTTTAGCTTCCAAATTTGCCTTGTTGTCTCATGGGAACTAACTCACAGATATGAGGATTGGTATTGGATGGACATCACGTGATTTTGTAATTTAAATGTGTAATTGTGCGGATCAGCAGTAATTATGACAGAGACTTTCTCATAGGTTCCTCACAAACCAGGGAACTTGGATCATATTTTAGGGAAGGGGACAACAATAGAATTTCTAAAGACATTTGGCTAAGGGTTTGCCATTCTGGAGTACTATGGTATTGTATTGGTAGAGCACCTCTATTTATTGCCTTGCACCTGCCATGGGAGAAAAAAAAAATTAAAGCCCTCTCAAAAATCATGTAGAGCCTTGGGTGGAATACCACTGCCTTCACTGTAAGCAACAATAAAAATTGCTATTCTCTAATACAAATATGCAGAAAATTCATTGTGTAGATGCTGCTTACTGTCTATAAAAGTCAGTCTCTCATTTTTCATTAGTAACAAAATTTCATTGAAGGTACTATATCAAGTAGAGGCCTCTTGAATTGAGTAAAAATGGAATCTAGCTCTGGTTTTGGATGGCATGTGTCCTAGTTTTGACATTTGAAATATAAGAAGATGTTCAGCAAAGGTTCTGGGAAGGTTCGTCCTCACCGATAAATCTTTTTTATCAGCTAAGTATTGAAATTGTTATGTACTAATAAATAACCAGAATAGTGACCAATAATGAATGAAATAATGTTATATCTGTGGCAAAGTCTTTCCACAATTTTGAGAAAACTTGAAAAGGAAAAAAAATTTAAGTTATTCAAATTGGAAAGATCAGTTTTCTGTCAATAATCTAGTTCTTTTTGTATATAAATTCATTCAAAAGAAAAATACACCATATATCAGCTGCTGCCAGGATGAAAAGCTGCCAAGCACGTGTAATATTGTGATGTGCATGCCCCACTTTCTCTCTTGTCCATGTCCAGTGTGTTTAGATGGGTTTGCCTCCAGATTGTAGAGTATAATGTCTTTCTGTAGTCTTGATCAGTGATGCAACCAGAAACTTGGAAACTGGTATAAAGATTTCCTTTTCCTCCTCCAGAAAGTTCTTGCCCTTGAACAGGATTCAGTAGAAGCCTGCAATATTTGAAGCAGTCACCTAGCAGTTGTTTAACGTGGATGACGATGCCTTGTAGGCTTATACAGAAGGAGATGGAGTAGGTTGTCAATTATTTCTGCACTCAGGGCTATCGACTAACAATATGTTTGAGTCAGGCAGAGGTCACACATCAGCTGCAACCCTACAGGCAATCCAAATCTGCCATTAATGGTGGAGGGACTGAGAGTTTCAACAAGGTTGGGTTTCATTGGCAGTGAATTCCTAGTGATGCAAACTTGGACCAGGATATAACAGTTCTTGTTAAAAGTCAGTGCATCAGCTAGGAAATGAACAGGTAAGGTATGGCAGCAACATGTCATCAAATAATAGTTCAAACTCCAAGTCCTATGTGTTGTCAGGCCTTTTTGACTATGAGACAGGCATCTCACTGGCAGCACATAGAATCTAAGCATTCTTGTAGATGTTGGTTTCTCTGGAATAATAATGTGGCATGAATTTACCTTATTACAATCCCATAATAAAGTCATTTTGTGATACTTAAACCATGGAAATACATAATGGAGTGATTATGACATCTAATTAAAAGTCCCAGGACCAAATGTTGATATGATCTGGGTATTGTATGGTGCACACATTTATTAAGTTATGGAATGAGTGGTGAAGACATCAGCCATAATGGTTGGTAGCAAAGACACCAATCTAACAAACTTTGAGGTTAAATCCGTTCTAGAGCAACAAGTGTCAAAACACTCACAAGGTAAAACCATTTCTCATAAGCATCATTAATTGAACCAGATGAAATCCCCTTATCATCAACTATGTCGAGCTCCTTTACATCATTTGATGAGGTGATTTCAGTCCTGTAACTCAGGTGTTTCTTTTGATCCTTCCCATGTAAAATGCAGAAAAATTCTATTTCCTCTTTCCCAGATCTGTGGATAGAACTGATGAGGTGGGAAATGTAAATTTTTCTACTTTTAGATCCTCTGAGCTATTTATTAATCCTCCCCTCCTTGACTTAGAACTCAGTGGCATGGGTTCAGAGTATTAGATATTGTCTTACAAAGGTCCTGCCTGTTTCACTCCTTTTCCTCTCCCTCTTCTGCCCTTTTCCTTACTATCCTTAAAACAAATCTTAACTAATTTGGAAATTTGAGAAGTGGGTGTGAGGAAACTGAACCAGACAGATCATTTTTCTTCTAAATTCCTTGTTTGTATCTTGGTTTCTGATATTCACATGCCTGTGATTTCACAGCCTTTCCTGAAGGCTGTGGATGTCTCTGGGTTTAGTCTGGATGAGGGAAGGGTTATGGGATATAAGGGAATTAAAAGGAAAAATACTGTTTTACTCCTTGAATACTGTGGTAAATCCACTTTAAATTTTGTCTTTTCTTCTTTTGGCTACATCCTCACTTATTTTTATGTCAATTTCCTTTTTCTAGATAGAGATCCTAGTTCACTTAGCCAATGTTAGTGTGTATTAGTCGAGTTCTCCAGGGAAACAGAAGTAAAAAGAGATAGATATAGATGGACTGGTAGATAAAAATACCCACTTACCTATTTATGTACTGACTTGGGAAGAGATTTGTTATAGAATATTGTCCCAGGTGATTATGAGAGCTGGAAGTCCCATGGTCTGAAGGTAGAGACCAGGAAAGCTGGTGGTTTGGTTCTGTAACTCCAGGCACTAAGAACCAGGAGAAATGAGCATAGGAAAGATTGATGTCTCAGCTCAACAGTAAGACACAGAGTGACTTTCCTTTGACTTTTTGTTCTATTCAGGATCTCAATGGGTTGGATGATGCCTGACCACACTCCATGTGCTTTACTTAATCAATTCAAATGGTAATATCTTCCAGAAACACTCTCACAGACATACCTGGAAATAATGTTTTACTAACGAGCTGGAGATCCTGTGGCCCCAGTCAAATTGGCACAGAAGTAATGATCACAGTGTGATGGAATCTTTTCTCCTGGGAGGTAGTTTTGTTTTTTACTCTTAATGTAGAAAACTAGATCAGTATTTTTTTTCTTCTTTTGAAGAAGACTCTGATGGGCAGTTTTACATGTCCCCTTGACTAGGCTACAGTCTAGTCTGTAGTTATTTAAACAAATATTAATGAAAATATCACTGTAAAAGTATTTTGTAGATTTTGTGATTAATGCCCATAATTAGTTGACTTTCAATAAGGGAGGTTCTCACAGGTGGTCTGGGTCAGCCTGATTCAATCAGGTGAAAGATCTTAAAAGCAGAATTGAGGTCTGATTCAGTCAGGGAAAGGTTTTAAAAGCAGAACTAGGGCTTCTCCGAAGAAGAAAAAAATTCCACGGGGCAACAGTTTCAGCCCATGCCCGAGAGTTTCCAGATTGTCCTTCCTGACGGCCTGCCCTCTGGATTTCAGAGTTGCTTAGCCAGCCGCTGCAATCAGATAAGCCCGTTTCTTGCAACAAATATCCCAATATGTAGCTCTTGCTGGTTTCTGATAAAGGGAAAAAGGAGTTGATGGGTAAAACTGATGCAGTTGTTTTCCTGTGGGGGGAAAAATTTGCTTCTTAAATGCCTTCAGGTGGATTCAAATGTTGGACTTGTAGGTTTTGCTCTATATAATTCTCAATGGCACCATTCATGTATAATATGCTGTAAATGCCACCTCCTGGGATTTTCACTGTGGTAGCCTTAGTTTTGATGCTTTCCTCTGAAGTGGAGAAAATGTGGGAATCTGAGTCACTATGGATGTCAGCTTTCTTGGGCTTTAGACCTTATGTAAAAAGCAGCCCGGAGTCACCCCATCTGAGAGAATACAATTGAACCCACTTGTTGGAAAAACTGCAGAGGGTGAAGTATAGGTCTTCCTCATGGATAATTACTTCCATTGAGGTTATATAGCTGTTCCTAAAAGCATGCTATCTTTCGGATAGAAGCCCTAGAGTATGGAAAAAGGCTGGGTACTGGAAATTGGATTTCTAATTCTGGCATTTGAAACTAGCATAAATGAGGCTCTTCTGAAGGGCTGGTGGTCTAATCACAAATCTAGCCATTGCCCAGGAGAGTCAACCCTTTTCCAGAGCCTCTGAGGCTTGCTTTTCTTTAGAGTTGAAGGATCACATTGTTACCCTGTAATTTCCTTGTATTTTCAACTCTTTCTCTTCCTATTTTTTCTTCTGATTTTTGTTTGTTTCAGTGATTCAGCATGGAACTCACGATTCTGATAAATTATTCTGAAAAAAAAAAAAAGGGGATTGATTGGCTTATTATAGTCTCCATATCTTTGTCAGATCTCCAAACAAAGTTTTACTTAAGATGTTTAAATAATATGTCAGAATACCATATTAAATAATCTAAAAGCACTGGACTAAACAAAATAATTTTAGAAAAACACCCAGCTTTAAAATTCTATCCCATAACTGTCAGGATTGCAGTGTCAGATCACCCAGCACCACATGTGTGACCCCTTGGTCTGCTGTCTTTTAAAAAGCATGCTCTGGTTTCGCTATCCCCAGTCCTTTTCTCCATCTGTCTGCTGACCCATGTGGCTGTTTTAACATCCACCTCAGTGGAAGCCTCATACCTGCTTGGCCAGCAGAAAGTAACACAATGACAGCAGTTTCTGTGGGACTGCAGAGGAGGGGACGGGAAACCTTGGATGCCCTGTCTTTTTCTGGACAGCTAAAATGAAGATAGAGGACAGCTCCAGGAAAAGTCATGCCCTGGAATTTTCAATTGGGGCACAACAGTTTAGAGAGTGGGTGAATAAATGGGCAATCTATTTCAGGGAAGTTTCCCTTCTGGAAGAAGGGGCAATTTGTTTTAGGGTCACATGCTCGGCAACTATCTGCATAAGAAACCAAATCCTTTTGGAATACAAGCGATTCACCACAGAATCTTGTGATCACTTTTCCAGGAAGGCGACTTTGTAATGAATCAAGGTCTGTCAACACAGTGATCAAGATTGTGTTCACCGCAGTAGTCACTGAAAGTGTGTTCTGGGTAGTAATTGCTTCCTTTGAGAGTATACGAGGTTATTTACAGACTAATTTTCATCTGAATTTCTTTCACATTTTTTGACATGACATTTAACTAGTGTAATTTCTTCAAATGATCACGTAGACAGTTATGTTAAGAGACCCCGATGTCTGTTTACTGAGTTACCACCTAAAGCAAAATAACATTTTAAAAGTAGCAAAAATGTTAGTTTTATTCCCTCCTCTCTCAGAAATGACCTTTGCTTTACATTAAATGGAAAAAGAGAACTACTTTTACTCATTAAAAAAAGAAGTCATCTTTTGATAATCAACTCAGCCTGTGTGGACTCTAATTATTGAGTATATGAGACTTCCAAAAGAACCATTTTAGGGAGTATCACTGACATAATTAAATGCATTGATGGTCTTGAAAATAATTAAATAGCCATATCATTTATCTGATGTACAGGTTCAAGGTTAAGCTGTATTAAAACTAGTGGAGAGATTTTTCCAATCATACATGTGGCTGCCAAATTTTATTTTGAGGTTTTCAACTTATTAGAACCCCAAATTCACATTGAAAGTTTCACATGTGGTACAAACAAAGCTTGTCTTAAACCTCTGTGAACTGAAACCATCCACATCCTATAGAGCTTTAAAATTTGGCACAGTAACACTTGTGGTAAGATGACAGCTGTGTCCCGCGCAGCCTCTGTGGTGTTGTGTCCCCAGCTCTTTGCTTCTAACGCTTCTGCTTGGTGGCTTCTGCGTCTGTGTAGGTAACTCAGAAAATCTGTCTGATGGAACACCGTGGGAGGCATAACTCCAGGTTAAAACCCAGAGTTTGCCAAGGCTATCAATTCACTTCTGAAGTGCTCATTCTGTTGAAACAGGAATTGTCGTAATGAAAAAGAAGACAATTCATCCACATTCCTGTTTTGAAAAGTATTCGTTCACTTATGGCCTGAAGACCATTCCAAAAAAAAAAAAAAAAAAAGCGGAGCTGGGCAAAAGCAATCAAGGTCACCTCATTTGTGTCTGTGGGGCGGGGGTGGAATTTAAACTTTAAGGCAGCTGACTACCCTGTTCAATAATAGCAATCTCTTTAAACACAGTTAGGTCGATAGTGAAATATTTACTGAGGATGCTTCCAGAATGATTTGAAGCCAGCTCTTAGGAGAGCATTGATAATCTCAGGGTAATCTGAGGCATCCGTATGTGAGATGTCAGTGTGTCACCCCGAACAGAACAATGCCTCTGATACGCATCTGTGGATCATAAATAATAAAAAGCTATTTTAAGAGGTTTCATAGCCTCAACATAAAATTACCTCTAACTAAAAACAGGACAGGGCAGTTCTCAGTGGGGGATAAGAAAAATGTGGATTTTCGAATATCAGCAGTGAAGATCAGAGAATGGTGAAAGCCCAATTATATCAAATTTGAAGGACCTTTAAAAACTTTTCTGTCAAAAAGTAGTTTTTTTTTTTTCCCTCTGTGTACTATAACTTTTGCTCTATCTTTTGTTAGCTATACTTTTATTTTCAGTCTGCCCCTTCCCATATCACTAAATGGGCTTCAGTTTTTCTGGGACAGTGATTATGGATAGACTTTTCTATGTTTTGCTGATCTCATACTATGAATTTATTAAAAAAAATGAAATTTCTGAAAATATGTATTGCTAAAAACAAGTGATGGGCCAGTTTTGACTAAACTATTTCAATTATCGATGTATATCTCCAGAAAACAAACTTAATAGCCCATTATGAAGCTTTCTTGAATGAAGAGACAAAACCGTCACAGAAATTGTCCAGCAGCACTTCACAGACAATTGCACAAATTATCCAAAAGCAACCGTGACATGAGCTCCATTCCATTTATAATATGACGTAGATGATATGGCCCACTGTTTACAGGGCCATATCTCAATTATTTCAAATAGAAAACCTCAACAAATTCACTCAATTAGAATCCATTTTTTTTTTTTAAGATTTTATTTATTTGACAGAAACACAGCGAGAGAGGGAACACAAGCAGGGAGAGTGAGAGAGGGAGAAGCAGGCTTCCCACTGAGCAGGGAGCCCGATGTGGGACCCGATCCCGGGTCTCTGGAACCATGACCTGAGCCGAAGGCAGTCGCCCAACCAACTGAGCCACCCAGGTGCCCCAGAACCCAGTTTTAATCAATTGCAAACTGACCAAGGCAATGTCACTTTTTAAAGAAGTAGAACCTTCCTTGAAGCAATTGTGGGATGTGTAAGAATCATATGCATGGGATGAGGTGATAATTCTAAACCATGAATGTTGCTTCTGCAAAGATATTTAGGAGCAAGCCTGCCCTGTGCAGCATATAATTGTGAAGAAAAAAACTTAGGTGGCCTGTGATGTTACCAATGGACTGATTAGAAGGGGCTTCCAAGTAAGTTTATAAATTTCACCTTTAAAACAAAATTCTAGACACTTAACAAATTATTGTATAGAGGGGGCTTCTAAGTAAGTTTATAAATTTCACCTTTAAAACAAAATTCTAGACTCTGACAAATTATTGTATAGAAATATTTTGTTTTATGTGTTCTTAATCAATAAGATTAATGTTTTATAAATGGTGGAGCATCAAGATATGGAATACATATCTCATGAAATCTCAAAGAAAGAATTATGGCTTTGAATTAATTTTAAAGGAAAACATATAGATGATAATATTGGTCTGCTCACATAAATCTAAAGTGATTTCTTTTACTCACAATAATATGTGGCTGAAAATATCTTCCAAGTGTTTGAAGATCTATATATCATATTATTAAGTGCATCAATTCAATTAATCATTTGCAAAATATGTAAAAAGTCTTCTTACAAATGAAACAATAATCCTCCATGTGTGCACAACACAGTGTTTTTCAAACAAAGGTATTTGTCAGCTTGTTAGAAGAATGTTAATACATACTTTTGTACTTTAATGATCCTTCTTGATTGGCTTCTCATTTGTAATAACACGTGACAAAGATGAGGGTCATGGTTACATGATGCTGTAAGAATCATTGTACAATTTATGAAGATATGTATGAATCTTTGCATGTGTGTACATATAATTACATCTGTGTGTTTATGTAGATATATATATGTATATATATATATATATATATATATATAATTTAGTATTTAACATCACATTCATATTTGATGGCCATGCCTTGGTGCAAGAGCCTGTTGTTCATGGGAGATGGAACTGGTGTCTGCTCTGATGTAATTATCCTAATAGATGTCAAAATATTTTTAATATTATTTTGTATAAAGCAAGAAGGTCAAGTATTAATAAGCGGCATTGTTTATCCTAATGCTCCAATATATTGAGTGTTAATTTTACTGTTCATGTAAAATTTCAATTCCACCCTAATGAAGTGAAAATTTTGGGAAATATGTTTTATAAATACTAGATAAAACAATGGGATCATTTTACCAGCAAAGAGAAGGCTTAGAGTTTAAAGTATTTAATGTTCAGAGTATGGTAACCAGAAGTTGTATATGTACACATAAGGTATGTCAGAAAAAAAATTGGTGTAACCCCCAGTAGTATTCAGGACCTAATACAATTCACCCTTGTTAAACCTGGGGGGTTGCTTTCATCCCTGACAAGTTCTGTGGTTGGCAAAACCATGATTCAAAATGTTAGTGTTTTGCGGAAGATAAAGAGTTGAGAATCAAATTTAAAAATCCGTCTCTCTCTGTCTCTTTAATATGTTTGAACTGGGCACATACAGATTGAAATTGAATGTCTTTAACACTTATATTCTTTCTTGTTTAGTTTTCACAAGAAGGAAACTGCTTGAAAAATGTTAAGTTAAAATGAAAGTTCCTGGCATTCTTCCTCCAAAGTCTAGTCATGCATTATCTCTCTCTCACTCCCCTCCCCCATTCTATTGGTTGACAATAAATTGATCTCTTTTCTCTAGGACCAATCACTGCATTTTCTAAATATTTATCACTGATTGCTGTCATGTTTTAGTATTCAAAAGGCTTGTATTGAACCCCAGTGATATAAAAAAGAATCTAGTGTTTAAAATTTCCAGCATGCAAGTAAAAGACATCTATTATTTAAACCATGGTTGTTGAAGGTTAAGTACAACTGTGTTCCACCTCATTTTCCTTTTTCTTTAGTTATTTAAGTTATGAATTTATGAGGCAAGAAGGGAGATATGATAATTTGCTTGTTGCTGCTGTGTACTGTATCAAATTTGGATAAAATTAGTTGCTCTTTCTCATATTCTTCAGCAGATTCACATTTTTAAAGTCATTGCTGTCTTCTTCCTAAATTTGCCAGTCTAGTACCATGTTGAAAAATATTAGAAGAAAAACATAAGACTATTAAGAATAATTTTATTGTGGGTGGCTAAATGCTAATTCTACACTGGAGGAAATTGATCCCTCCTAGCTTTTTGATTAAAAGTCATCTTTTTATTGTAGATGTTTTTTATGATTTGAGGGTTTAGCTATTACTCTAATATAAACTAATTCATTACTGGATTTTAGTTATTAAAAAACTAATTTTATTAAAGCTCTTAAAATTATATGATGAAAAATTTCAGATCTCTATAATTATTCATTAATATGTTTTATAAAATTATTTTGCTAATATGTATATATAGAGGAAATTTATTCATTGTACCTAACTACTTGTTAAGGCATTTACCCCAACACTCTCCCTCTCTGAATATAACCAGGTGAATTTTTTTTCTTTTGTAGTTATTCAACTCAATTAAAACAGTTTCTAGATTGACACTGAGCATTAGAAGAATCAAGGGTCACAGTATTTGATTTAATATTCCTTTAAATTTAAGTCATAACCTAGCTGGATTCCTAAAAGAGCCTTTGTTTTGCTTCATCCCAAGTTGCATTCTATTGAACTGCTCTTGGAACTGACTTCAGAAGTATTTGGGAACAGAGGGGCAGGTGCAGACATCAGCTAGAGACTGAGGTGAAGGATAGGATGAAATTCTTCTTGGGCTCCTCTGTGAGCAATGGGAAATGGTGTTTTCATAGTAATTATAATCTTCTGCCTGTGGAAAGGGAACATAATGAGTTGTCATTTCTACTCATTTTGTGGAATTTCTTTAATCAGGTACTTTCTTAGAAAATCTAGCCTTCTGATTTTTGAATAGAATATAGAATGTCAGTTTATGTGACAACAATAGGTCTCCAAACCTGTATCTTCTTTAAAAAGCCAATTTAGGAAACAAAACAAAACAAAACTAATTTAGATTGTGACTACTGTGCAACACATTCCAGTTAGGCTCAGAGTTAGAAGAATGACAAATTCAAGAAATCAACTCTAACAGATTTTAAAAGCAATCCTGTACCTAAACATCAACCAACTTTCTCCCCTTTAAAACATTACTGTTTTATTTGTCCTCTTTTTCACCCTCTGCACTCCAGAGATTTCTATAAAATTATATTTTCATGTAAAACTCACAGCACACTTTAATTTCTGAGAGCCATACAGACATATTATGTATTTTCAATTGTGTAAAATTCTCTTCTGTAAGGCATTTTGGTGTCTAAAATTTGGAGTTCAAGGAAGTTAAAATATTATCCATCAGCATTCTTGGGAATACAGAAAAGGCTCTTAGGGGTTAAAGTCAATCACTAGGACTAGGACTAAGACTACTGCCAATAATCCTACACCTGGGCTGACTTAAATTAGATTTTAGCTATCTTGTGTATACATGATCAGTTCTTGAGGGAAAGGCTTTTTAAAAAAAAATATTATTTTTTACATTATTTTTTAACAACATGGAACACAGGCAGAGACAGTGGCTGGAATGGAATCCATTGCATAAAATGGATTGTGTGCTGATTGAATTTAAAATTAGACTTTCTTATTCCCTGATTTTGCTTCAGAGATGTGTGACAGGGGAGGCAGGTGTCTTGTAAATAAAAAATGTGACTCAGCTATAAAACATGGAATGAGGGGAATAAAAAGCTTCACTGCTCATTTAAGAGAGAGAGGGAGAGAGAGAGGGAGAGAAGAAGAAGAAGAAGAAGAAGAAGAAGTCATTGTCTGTGTAACATAAACAGTCTTGGCAGTTGTCAGAGATCTACTTTTGCACAATGAACCCAAATATCAGGACATTTCTTTGGTTCTAGTTTTCACTGAATTTTAATGAGAGGACTGAGATAACTTTATCTGAAAAACAGTACTGACCTCTCTAAAAATCATTTTCCATTTATTTACCAAGTCTTCCTTAACAATAACATTTTTTTTTTAAAATAGAAATAAAATATCTTCTAAAAGATTCTTTGGTAAATAAGATACATTTGTGTTTGTCAGAAGGACAAATGTTTACATGATACTCCACTTATATCTCACTTAAAAATTTACAAGTTTCAGACAATAACTTGAAAACATTCAAATTTATTTAAATGATTTGCTCAAACTACATTGTTTCAGAGGGCAAGAGATAAGGTAGTTAACCTCAGTCTCCATGGGAAGAGACATCATTCTTTTGTAATGTAGCAGACCTAAACATCCTGTTTTCAGTATGTATTAGTTTCTTTACTTCAGTTTTTCCATTGAAATCATACACTAAAATTTGATATTCTCCTTTCAAATAAAGCAAATTCCCTGTTGCCTTGAAGAAAGTTGTTCTTAGCCACATTGAATTTAAAGAGGAAAACTGCAACAGCAGTCAACAAATAAGAAACACACTGGGTACTTAAAAATTCTCTCTTGGGTATTGTCCAAGAGACTCTAGGGACCCAGGGAAATAGAGTATTTTAAGAGAAACAAAAACATACTTCAAAGAAAGAGGTATTGAATTTCTTCCTGAATGTTTTCGTCTTTCCTCTGTTGAACTAGGGAGTAAGGTTTTTAACAGCCTGTATCTTTTCATGGTAGATCTTGGTTGCAAAGCCTTCTAAGATAAAATCACATTAACATTCTATTTGATTCTTGAAAAATAAGTCAATGAATGTTAAAAACAAAGGGTTTATGGGGGGGAGGAATCTTGACTGGAAGTGAAGTTCTCAGTAACACTATATCAGGTGGGATCCAGGTCTAAAGACAATCAGATGCTATAGGTCTTATAATTTATTTTGCTTGACAAGGAATTATTGAGTATATACTACATGCTATGATGTTGTAGAAGAGAATTTGAAAATTTTATTCCTGATCCAGAAGAATATAGATTAAAATGGTGAAGGAAAGAGTGAGAAATTATCTTAAAGAAGGAATCAGAGATTAATAATATCGAAAAGAGAGAGGCTAAGAGATTTCTCAAAACAAACAACAACCAACCTCCTCAAAACAAAAATCACAAACCAATTTGTATCTTTGATAATAATTTAATAGATCATACAAGCAACATATTCATTACATAAATATCACTATAGAAAACCAAAAAAGGAAAATAGAATATAGGAACACAGAGAAACACTTAAATGTTTTATCATGTTTTCTTTCATTCTCATTTCTGTGTGTGTTCTCATGAATGGAATAAGGAAAAATTGCTTCTCCCTATCCTTCATTATCACATTATCCCATACCATCACTCAGACAGCAAGAATTACTTTAAATATATCCTATGCCAAATGTGAGATTATATCACAGTCTAAAAATGTTATGTTAACTTAAGTGAAAAATGGGATTTTGAAGTGTATTAAAATATTGAGAACAGAGCTTTTATTTGCAAGGATCAGGCTTTCATGAGACAGGACCAGATTTCTAGTTTTCAACAAGTCAAAGTCTGGAAGACTTAAAGTGAAAATGTAAAACATAGAATCTAAAGAAATTTCCTAAAGAGCTCTTTCCCTTCCCAAATCGTATAAATACAACTAATTGACAAGGGATGGGATATCAGAGAGCATGACAATAGAGCAAAAAAATGTTGTTGCGGCCCCCTTCTAATACTTAACTCTGGTTGTGAAGGTGTTGCGGCTCTGAACAGAAGGCTTTCTAGAGTTGAATGGTAGAGATTGCAGGGCTATGAGTTTTCACATAGGAGCCAGTACTAAGTGCAGTATGAGCCATGGCAAGAGAGGGGTCTATGTAAAAGTCTTGAATATTCAACATGATATAGGTGACTGAGGTTTGCTCAGTCAGGTTAGGAAGGGAATAGAAAATGGAAGGTCAGCCAACCAGTAGAGAACTGGCATTGTGATGAGGCAATCTCAGAGAAGGAGGGTTTTAGGGTAAGAAGTCATGATGGAACCATGGATGCAAGTTGATAGATGCAATGGATACAGTGGATACTAGGTACCAAAGATCATGCCAGGCAAGTAAGTAAGAGAGAGGATGATATGTAAAACATAATATGATTATTTACTGAATCAGGGACATCAAGAAAGCCATATGGGAACTTAGACCATTCTGGAAGAGAAAAATAAAGAATGAGGAGAAAGAGCATCTTGATTTAACTAAGTTGAAGTAATAAATTGAACAGAAATAAACTGAAATAATAACAGTTATTGTCCATCTTAATTTGAATTATCTTTTTTTTTTGCTTACAAATTGAAATGTGAAATTATGAGCTAGGTTACTTTCAGTTTTTGTCAAAAATTGTATGACTTTCCAATACTATTGTTTATTAATTTTCTAATGTTAGACATTTTAAATTATTTTTCTATTTTAATTAATCTATAATAAATACCTCATATAAGTTTTAGTGTGTCTCACCTATTTATAATGATAAATTTCTAGAAGTGCAATTGGTGGATCAAAAATCTGATTATTTGAAAGTTTTTTTTAAATAAAAAATATTTAATTTTCATCCTAATTCCAATTAATAGTGTAATATTAGTTTCAGGTGTAAAATATAGTGATTCAACACTCCCATATGACAACTTCCGTACGTCACAAGTGTACTCCTTAAGTCCCATCTTCTATTTAGCTCATGTCCCCACCCACCTCCCCTCTGGCAACTATCAGTTCTCTATACAAATATTTTACTACATATTTTAAATTTTCTTTCAGAATGGACATACCAATTTATTCTCCAATTAACGTTGCCTAAGAGTTTCTCTTAACACAGGAAAATAGCAGTTAAAATTATTTAACAATGTGAATGGTTATGACATGGTTAAAACTAATTCATTTCTTGATTGCTAAAAGATGCCAAAGCCTCTAAAATTACTGAGAATATGCTACAGACTTTCTAAAGTTTTCTTCTATTTCTCAAAGTAAATAAAAACATTTTACAGGGAAATGTTTGGTTTGATTCTCATATTGCTCCCTGCTCATGTGTCTATCTCTGCTCGTATTTAATGGGATAGGGGAGTCCTGTCTTCAGAAGTGGAGCTAAAACATGGTGGCTCCAAAACTGTGTGAGTTGTCATTCAAATGTGTCCATGATGAAAAGAGAAAGGAAAGTTAAGATTTGCTGGAGTCTTATTTTGCTGCACTATAGGTCTATTTGCCTGAGGGAAGCAATGAAGGAACTTTAGTTGTATGTGCCTTTCTGGGAGGGATCTTCATTGCTGTTCTGAAAATTTTCCTTTCCGTTTATGTTGCAGCAGGCTGAAGTTAGTTAGAATACTGTACACCCCCCCCTTTCTAATTAGCATTTTGGTGACAAAATGAAGAGAGTTTAACACATGGATTCAAATTCCCAGTTGGGCCAGAAGTCAGTATACACATATTAAGGCTTTGCCTTCAGGGAGTTTTGTGGTTTATATTCCCATCAACAATGCATGAAACTGCCCATTTATCTACACCTTCACATACTCCAGTGTGCAATGGCATAGACAAAAATTTTGTCATTTTGTAAATTTGGATTTTATAGAATGAGGGTGATTAATATTTTATATGCTTTTTAAGTTATCTGTTTCTTTTTATATTAGCCTACTTGAAAGGTACGAAATAAATTACCTCCAAATTTAGCAGCTTAAAGCAACAAATATTTATGAGCTCAGTGTTTCTGTGGATAGGGAATTCAGAGGTAGCTTAGTTGGGTTGTTCTGGATCAAGAAGCTGTAGTCAAGATATTGCCTGGTTTTATAGTTTTCTGAAGGATTCAGTCTCAAAATGAGTCATTCACATGACTGTTGGCAAGTAATATTAGTTCTATGTTGGCTCTTGGTGGGAAGTCTTAGTTTCTCTCAATGTCAGTTTCTCCATAGACTGGTTTAAGTGTCCTCACAGTGTTGATGTTGGTTTGCCCGAGAGCAAGTAATCCAAAATAATAATACAGAAGTTTCAATGTCTTTTATGATCCAGATTTAGATATCATACTCCATCACTTTTACAATATCATATTGATAATATAAGTTATTCCTGTTTGTTGCAGTGGAGGACTCAAGTCAGCATCTTGATCCCCTCAAATTTGGATGCTATTCTCACCCTACTTGATTGTGATACCCCATAATCTGGCTGTTCTATATGGATAGCTTCCTCACCTCCATATGGCTTTCAACACCCTGCAGGGGTTCACCCTTTTGAGAAGGTGCTCTACTTACTCTTATTGGGCTCTGAATCCAAAGCCAAGATTATCTATTGTGGACCCTCTTCTCACTATGTAGAACTCTGGTGGTCCACTTCAGCCTAGTGGGCCAACTCCCCTCCCCTTCACCTACATGAGAGGACATCCACTTTGTTCTGTCTCACCAAGAAGGAAAAAGAAAGAAATGGAAGAATTACCAATAGCATTCCGAATCAGGAAAACAAAGGTCCAAATATCTGCATTATTACCTAACACTATACTAAACATTACAATAAGATGAAAACTTAAAGCATAAGGATTGGAAAGAACAAATCAGAGTTATTATTTAGGAATGATCTGACTCTATATAGAGAAGACCAAATAATTTATGAAAGAGAATAATTTACAAACAAATTGTTAGACATACTGGAGTTTAGACAAGTGATGAACTATAATATCAGTACATCAGTGCATACAAATACATTTATTACACTTCTACCCTCCAGCAACAACCAAAAGAAACAAACAAAAATTAGTGAACATAATTAAACAAAAAGCACAATCTATAATCATGACAAAAATTTTATCTTGGGGAAAAAACCTTGTGCAAGACCAAAAAATACAAAATTATACTAAAAGATATTAAAAAAGACTTTAATAACAAGTAATATCTCATGTTCATGGAAAGAAGACAGACTCAATAACAAAAATTTTTGTATCGTCCTGTTTTGACCTCTAGAGTTGATGAAACTGTTAAAAGGGTACTAATGGATTGTTAAGAATAAAGGAGAGCTTGCGTTATCTGATATCCAGACTTCTTATAGAACTAATATAGAGTAATATTAAGTCCAATGGACAGACTGACCAGTAAAATGGTTTATAGGACCTAGAACATATCAGCTCAATTGAAACTGAAGTGCAAAACCTAAAAATTTTTAGAATTAGAGACTTTCTCTTTAAATAAGTTATAAAGAGCAGTAACCATAGAAACATAAATTATGAATTTGATTCCATTAAAATTAAGATTGTTTCTTCATTATAAAGAAATGAAAAAACAACTTGTGAAATAGAAAATTTACACAACATGAGTAACTGGCAACATAAAAACATGCCAATTCCTAAGAAGAAAAATATCTAATAGAATAATAGGCTAATGATGTAAATAGGTGTGGTAGACAGGTGTAGCTCCCCATCAGGTTTCCTGCCTCCCAGTATTCAAGCATTTGTGTTCCTAATAGGTGGGGCCAGTAACTTCTAACCAACAGAATTTGGCAAAGGTGATAGAATGTGACTCCCAGGATTATGTTACATTACATGAGACTATTTTGCTAGCAGACTTGTGGTAAAGACTCTTCTTGCATGTTTAATACAGTAAGCTGCCATTTTGAGAAAATCCTTATAGCAAAGAACTGTTGACAGCATTTAGGAACTGGGGGTAACTTCTAGGAATTGAGGTTATCTTCCAGCTGTGAGTCATCAAGAAGCCCAGATGCTCAGGCCTACAAACAACACAAGTCTGCCATCAACTTGCATGGGCTTGAAATAGATTCTTTCCCAATTTTGAACATCCCAGGTGAAAATGAAGTCAATTGATCACCTTGATTCTAGGCTTGTGAGACTCAAAGCAAAGGACCCAGCTAAGCTATGCTTGGAGTCCTGATTCATGGAAATTCTGACATAATGATGTTTTTCTTTTAAACTACTGAATTTGTTGGGATGCCTGCATAGCTCAGTTGTTATGCATCTGCCTTCATCTCAGGTCATGATCCTGGAGTCCCTGAATCGAGTCCTGCATTATGCTTTTTGCTCTTTGGGAAGCCTGCTTCTCTCGCTCACACCCGCCCCGCTTGTGTTCCCTCTCTAGCTGTGTTTCTCTCTGTCAAATAAATAAAATCTTAAAGAAAAAAAAGCAACTACTGAATTTGTGGTAAGTTGCTACACAGCAATAGATTACTAACACAACATGTATTTCACAGAAACTTGAAAGACATATGGACAAGAGAAATATACTTGATCTCATTAATCATTAGGAAAATGCAAATCAATACCACAATTTGATGTTTTTTGCCTATCTAATATATTAGAAAAATGTAAACATCTGTAAATAAGAAGTGCTAATGTAGCAGTGGATAAAGTAGAACTCCTTTCATTTTCAGTGTAAGTGCAAGCTGGTTCAACAGCTTTGCAAATTAGCTTAAAATTATCTTGGGGAAAGATGTGCAGTGGACTTCCTCTTAGGGTGGAGGATCAGGGGTCTGGAATAGGGAAGGATTACATAGATAATGGAAGGTCAGGGTAATACTCATTCTTGTGTTGGGTGGTGATTGACAAATGTTCATTTTGTTATTGTACTTCATATATTACTTATAAATATTTGTTTGAATGTTTTATGAATGTTTTAAATGTTATGATTAAAAAGTAATGAAAGGAAATAATAAGAAAGCTTAAGCTGTTTTAAATATTTAAATAGAAAGAGACAAACTTCGTTCTTGGGAAAATATCAAAACAAAATACTGACTCCTGCTATCAGTGTGTGCATGTGTGTACATGTTGGGGTGGAAGGAAGGAGAAGGAGAAGGGGAGAGCAAAAAAATGAAAATGTATAAGAAAGAAACAAAATATAATGAGGCATAAGTAATATCATTAAAATATTCTAATACCACCTTTCTAAGGGAAAATATTTATACAATAAAATAATAAATAAGTTAATCATAATAGATAATGTTCACTTTCCTATATCTAAAACTTGATGTTTCATTGGGCTCTTTCCATCTCAGCATTATATGTTAGTACTCCTTCCTTGGAGATAATACAATAGCCTTCACCCAGGACCTGAAAAAGTAGTATATCCCCAAATATCTTTTCTGTGTCAGATAGCTTATGGAAAACACATTATTTGCCTCTTTTGTATAGGAATGTTCAATGCTGTAAACCATGATGTTATTAGTGTTGGGTAGTAAGCAGAATGAAATTACTAGAGTGGACTATGGCACGACAAGAAATGATATATCAAACCTGTATCAAATCAATCTCTTTATTTTAGTTTTCTATATCTAGTATAAGATAACAAAGCCCTCAGAATTCTAAAAATCCAGTATCATACACAGTACCTTAGATATTAGACCACACTAAATATTAAAATTGAGTCTTTGATATATTAGATATGTCAGGATAGCATTTTTGTTACTTGAAGTCAACTCCACTGATTTAGCAACTCTATTTCTCCACCCATTTTTACAATTAAGAAATTATATTTCAATGAAATGTTTTATAAATGAATAAGATATTTTTTATTTGTCTGTATTTTCCATAAGTCTCCAACTTTATTCATGCACACACACATACATGCACAGACAGATATGTATATATACTTGCTAATTTTTTTCCTGCCAGGGATTTTAAATGAGACATGACCACTAAAGTAGGCAACTGTAACATTTTTTTAACCTTAAAAATAAAAGAATAAATCAGAAGTGTCCTTGTATAACTTCAAGATCTGTTTGACTTTCAGGTAAAATCAAAGACTTTTCTATAGTTTATTCCCATTTTTATATTGAGCTTATTTTAGTCTCAGTAGAACTATGATATACTGTTCTCAATGGAATAAGAAACAAGTAACATGGATGCCTTAATAGGGAATTTGACTTTGAATTTATTTCCTATTTAAGCTTCAAGAAATTTTCACAAAGACTGAGTGTTTTGGACTATTTTTAAAAGAACAAACAGAATTCTCCCTGCTCATACACTACCTACAGGCTAAAAAGCACTCTGACAGCTAAAAAAAAAAAAAAAAAAAAAAAAAAAATCCTTTTGAGATGGCAGAATGGAACCCCAAGTACAGTACTTCCCCTAGCATAATGTCATTGAACAGTTCCAAGTCCTTTGTTCTTTCTAAGCCTACTTTGAAAATGGAAAGTTAAAGATGTGCATACGCTATAATGGAATTCTTTGTGCCCTCTTTTATGAGACTAGGATATTTCATGATTGAAAGAATCCATGAAATTTTGCTATTACGGGTCCATCCTTTTCTTTGAGTTTGAACATGGAACTAGGTTACTTTTTTGTTCTTCCATGTATTTACAAATCCATTATCAATTCTCTTTGTGATGATTATTTCTCTTTCATTTAATGTCTCTATCAAGATAGATGCAACTTCTGAGCCTCACATATACAAGGTGACCCTCTGTATGACAAAAGAAAATAGAGTAAATAGGAAATGATTTGTCCTATAACATGCTTTTTACGTTTTAGCAAATAACAGCAGAACAATTTGTATCAATGGTCCTTAACTCTAGAATGATATAACAGCATTATTAAGGTGCTTATTAAAAACATTTTTATTATCTAGTTATTTATTGCAAAGGAAGAGATCCTTCACATGTCAATTCATAAAATAATATATTTTTGACCACTTTCAAATATAACATTTAACAGACACTGTGCAGAATGTAACACAACTCACTTTTTAAAATTATTTTAAGTCACAGTTTAATCATGGTTTCTGTCAATTTGTGGACTCTATGAATATAATGAAAAAAAATTTTTTTTTAAATAAAGACCCCTTACATTTCTCCTGGTTCCAAGTATAAAATAATTTTACTTTGTACATTATTCAAGAGTATAGCTAATTACATTAATTTTCTTATTATTTTTAAAAAGATTTTACTTTATTATTTTAATAATCTCAGTATACCATAATATCAAGCAAAAGAACATCTTACAGCCATTTCCAAACTTGATTTTACACTTAAATCCCTGGAAAATGTATTGCCATGCAAGGACATAGTTCAATTGAGCCCTGGCATCTGTAACTAAAAGTAATTTTTATTTGAGATTTACATATTATATTTCCATTTTTATAGAAGAAAATTATATAAAAACTATATTCCTATGTTTAACAAACAAATTCTATTTTGTTTTTCTTGTCTAATAGTTCAATATTTCTTAAAAGAGAATTAAAAAATAGAACTAATGTCTTAAAGTATAATTGATATGTATTCTTGGCTGGTGTAGTTTGGAGGACTTATGGTATTAATTTGAGCTGAGACTAGATGGAAGTAACTTGATTTCTTGGTAAAGAGTCACTACTGCCCCTCATTTACTGTACCAAATAGCAAATATTCTAATATAGGGGATAGAAATATAATTTCATCATAGAATGAAGTTATTTTTTAACATATTATCCATAGCTTGGCATGATGTAATTTTTTTTCATGAGGACAATGTGTCACCATTTGAATTTTGCATGGAATATTAACTGGATCAAAGAGTAGCGTAATGTAAATTAAATTCTATCGTGGTAGGCAATAGACATAACTAAACTAGGAAAAAAATATAAAAGGCCCTCCAGGATTAAGAGCAATTTAAAATAGTAGAAAAATAGTGAGAATCTAATATGGTTTTGGGTTAGATAGGCTGGTAAAATAATTTGTTTGATTTTGTCCAATTCTTATTACCTTTCAACTATCAATTGTATTTATAAATCTGAAATTCCAATATATATTAGTTATGTTGCTTAAGATTACATACACATGCCCCTTAGTCGTATGGCCCTTTTGAAGTTTCTCTGGACATGACTAATCTCCTTTCCTCAAGAGTTATTAAATTGTCATTCATAGTTCATGTTTATCAGATCAGCTGGAGTTGAAATGATGAAAAAGTTCTTTTGATCCTATATTGCATATTAACTAAACACATATTCCTAATAATTGATCTGGTAAAGAATATATTAAGACAATTATGATTCACTTGTACATTGTTGGCATCTGTTGGATGCAGTATAAGTCACAAATAAATAGAAATATTCCTAGGATTATATGTAAACCTTGATTAAAACATTGAAAATATTAGCAACTTTAGTACAACCCCAGGATGATAACATTAAATTATTTCTAATGAGTAATTTAAAAGTTAATTGACTACTTTTACAACAGTAACAAATGAAAAAAGATATTATATCCCCAAGCATTTTTCAAAAAATTAATGAGGCAATAAGAGCTATGTAAAGTAGGTAATCACTTGTTAATTGATCTGTTATTAGGATTATATTAAACCTGGAATAATATATTTTCTTCCAGATTTCTTTAAAATAGACAAGGTAGTCACGCCCTTTCTGAAAAATCTTTAGTCTGTTGCTTAGGTAACCAGTTAGCCATTTATTACAATAGGGAGAGTAGTTGACAGATCATTAGTGAAATAAATATATGATCTCTATGAACTCATATCTATCTACATGCACTAACTGTCTTGTGATGTGAGAATACATCACAGTCCTCAAAAGACATTCCTCCAAGTGTTTGATGGAGAGAGTGTTATGCTAGGGAAAATAAATGCAAAGAAAAATTACCACCTTATGAGAATTAATTTGCTTTGATTTCATTTGAAAACTTCTAGATATATTCAGCAGTATTCCTTAGTGAAACTTCACATGTGAGCTAGCTAGCAGGATAAATGGAATGACTCACCTTTCAACATTACTTTGTTGGCATCCTTCAAATATTAAAAATGATTAGGATCCATTAAACCTTTCTACCTTTCTCCCATCTCTCTTCCATATTTTAGCCCTAATTATGTCTACAAATAGGGATATGTTTTTAGATATCGCAACTTAATAGAATCATTCTTATCTACATACCAATGTCACTTTCCTTTCATCATATAATTTGTGGAAGATATCTAACTTAAGTTCTTTCTTCTCAATCTACACTTGAAATCTGAAATGTGTTTTTCTGATTTGTCTCCTTTTCATACACTGTTCAGAAGTACTTCCCCCATAGTTTTTCACCTAAAATAAAACAAAGCTTTTTTATTGGTGTGTTGTAAAGGTTGAAAGAGCCATAAGATCTGACCTGTCCAAATCAGGATTTTTTTTTCCCA
This sequence comes from Spilogale gracilis, assembly GCA_004023965.1. Lineage (NCBI taxonomy): Eukaryota > Metazoa > Chordata > Mammalia > Carnivora > Mephitidae > Spilogale > Spilogale gracilis. The sequence continues at coordinate 10,319 of PITA01014457.1, read as the reverse complement.
CCCTAACAGACAAGATCATATTAATCATGTAATGAACCAATAAATATGAATGCCTTATTAACTCCCTGGCCGGAATTAATTACAGCAGGAGCAGTTGTTCTTATGGCCTAAATTAGAGCTTGTAAATGATATGGGTAGTCAGTGAATTACTGTTTTTGGTATGGTGTTCAAAATGGGCTTTAGATGTATTTTACAGCAATAACAGGTTATCCATTGGTGATGATATTCAAATTTGTAAAATTCATTAGTCTATAAATACACTAGCCATTTTTAGGAATTACAGTTGAAATAAGTCAGAGTTTATTTTACTTCCTTGGGCAAGCTAGCTATATTGTTAATTCTTAATGTTCTTTGTCCCTAATTATTTCATTTAAAGCCTGGGATGTTAGTGTCAGACTGAACAAGCAGTATTAGAGTATCTCATATGAGGCATCATAAAATAAAAGGCATAGGTCATTTGGCATATTTATTTTTGCATTCTCACAACTGCTTACTTTAATTTTCTTTTCCAGTAGATTCTTCTCTGTATCCTTTTTTATGAGGTTATTTCTTAGTTCAAAATAACAAAGCCATTTTTGGCTTTTTTGGATATTTATCATTGCATTCTCCTTAGAAAAAGTGAAGAAAATTTCTCACCAGTTCTTTCCTTTAAAAACTATTTTTTTTTAGTTTTTGTACCATTTTTGGCTGTTCTCAAACTCAACAATTATTTTCCATCTAACTTACTTCTGACAATATATTATCAAAATTATTTAGTTTTTATAAATTCTTTTTGTGCTTTTATCATTTAGTTTTCCTTATGCCAAGTGATCAATGAATCCTTAGATTATTTGTTGTATAATATGACTGTTGTGGGTTTTCATAATGCCTATATTATCGTATGATTTTTTCCTCTTTCTGAATTTTTTAAAAGTAAAGTAAAAAAAATCCTTTTCAATACTTTCCAAACTTGAAACTCTAAATCACATATTTAGTAGGGTGTAATTGTACTTATATATAATATGCATACAAGATATTTTTATTTAATGATTATGAAGATTTGAAATGAACAGTCATTAATGTTTAAGAATTTATGGAGATAAAGAAAAAATTGTGAGTTGTAGTGTGCTATACATAGTTATTCTAACTTTATTCTGTAACCTTAAAAAAACTTCCCACTCAAAGATATTTTAAGGTTGAAAGTTTAAATTTTTTTTGAGCTTTTTTTTTATTGTTACTTAATTTTTTTTTCCCAGTGTTCCAAGATTCATTCCCCATTCCCCATACCCAGCGCTCCACACATTAGGTGTCCCCAGTACCCACCACCAGGTTCTCCCATCCCTCCACACCCCTCCCTTCAAGTCCCTCAGTTTGTTTCTGTGTCCAAAGTCTCTGTTGTTTCATTTCTCTCCCTGGATTACCCTACTTCCCATTTAGTAATGTTTTTCAGTAATTCCTTCTGGTGATAGAGAATGAAGTAACTAGGACCAATTCCCCACTGGGTTCAATTAAAAATTGGACAAAATGTTTATTAAAACAATTTATTTGCAGAAATACTATTTACATTTTGTTATATAGCAAACTAACCCCAAATCTAATGGCTTAAAGCAGCGACAATTTATTTAACTCACAATTATGTGGGTTTGGAATTTAAGGTGTCATTCTGGTATGAGCCAGGTTTAGCTGATCTTGGTGAAACTCATGTCTTTCTGGTAATATGTTACTTGAAGCTTCTTGGCTTATTTACCTCCTCTAGAATGGTGGGATGACTGCAGTCTCCATAGTTTTTTATTCTTCAGCAGGATAGTCTGAGCTTGCTTCCTCATTATAAGGCCCCCATGTGCAGCAAGACCAAATTGCAAGGGACAACTGAGTCTTGGACATTGAACTTGTACAGTACCATTTTGCCAACGCTATTTGATTAGCCCAAGCAAGCCAAAAAGCCAGACAAGATTTAAGAGGTGAGCACATAGAATTTGAGATTACATCTCTTGCTTAGGGGAGCTGTAAAATATTGTGACAATTATTCACCTGGCATAGAAAGATCCCACAAAGCAGGGGAGAATTATAGGGTTAAGTTCCAGGGAAAGAAGGAAATACAAAATGACTAAATTGACATTTGGATTTGCTCTTTTCCTTGTTACCTGATAATTCCAGAAAGTATATGGAGAATCCAATATTCTAAGATGTATTTTTGACAGCTTTGTGAGGATAATGAGACAAAAGTGAAAATCTAGGACCCACCAGGGAAATAGACCTTGATAATTGCCCCATGCTATGAGATGGGAATTTGACAGGCTACACTATAGCAATTTTCCTGGTAGAAAATGAAATTTAGTTTAAATTTAAATTCTCTTTGGAGAATAAATCATCATGCTAGGACTCAAATAATTTCTGTAACTTTTTCACATATAATATCTAGCATTTAGTTTAAAATAACCAACCAAACAAGCAAAACAAACAACAAACACACTCGATCAAAAACACAAGAGAAACATTGACAGTAGAAGGGATTCAGATAAAATCCAAGGACTTAAAGAAACCAAAGATCAAGGTTGAACATTTTAAGAAAGAACTAAAAAATATTGGCAGTGAAGAATGAAAAGGAGAAAAGAAATAATTGATAACTACAGAGAAAAAAATGAGAGATACAGGGGATAAATTGAGAAGCTGTGACATATTTTTAAATGACAGCCCCATAAGGAATATTTTCATTTGTGCTGAAACAATATTTGAAGAAATAATCACTGAAAATTTTCCAAAACTTATAGACATTAAGTCTATCAAAATTTATGCAGAATAAATAAGGATAAAGACAAAACTATATCTAGTCATATAAGAGCAAACAAATGAAAACAAAGGGCATACAAAAACATTAAGATAGCTAAAATAAAAAGTAAAATTATCTTTAAAGAATTGAAATCCTATGAAGTATGCTTTCTGACTGTGGTTTAATTAGCTAGAAATGTACAGTGAAATAGAACTAGAAAATTTTTATGTGATTAGAAATTAAGCAATGTATTCTATGTAAGGTGTGGATCAAGAAATAACAGTATTGGGGCACCTGAATGGCTCAGTTGGTTAAGTGACTACCTTTGGCTCAGGTCATGATCCTGGAGTCCTGGGATTGAGCCCCGCATCAGGCTCCCTGCTCTGCGGGAAGACTGCTTCTCCCTCTGTCACTCCCCCTGCTTGTGTTCCCTCTCTATCTGTGCTTCTCTGTTAAATAAATAAATAAATAAAATCTTTTTTAAAAAAAAAGGAATAGCAATAAAGTTACAGAAATATTTGAACTGAATGATAATAGATAAAAATTAAATATGTGGCATTACTAAAGCTTCACTGAAAAAATGTGTAGCTTGAAATGCATATATTAGAAAGTGGAAAAAGCTAAAATTGATAATTTAATAATCTATTCTATATTAAAGAATTCAAAATAGAAGGAAATAAAATTATAGCACAAATAAGTAAATATAAATAAAAGAGCCAACATACAAAATGGAAGATGAACAGGTTAAAATGTGGTTCATTTTAAAAGTCTAATAAAATGAAGCCCAGGTGAAACTGATTGAGAAGAATTAAAATATATGAAATGATAAAAAATGTGGAAAATATTTGTGTAGATACTTTGAAAAAGAGAGTAACCAACCAATATATAAAAATGTTCAATTCTATTAGTAGTTAGGTAGTCAAGAAGGCCTATACTTCTGTAAAAAGATGATCTTGGAAATCCCCATTACAACTGTCAACTATTCCTTTCTTCAACTCAAGAATCAAAAGCATCCAAGTAATAATCCCATTGGATGTTCTTCTACATTTCTGACTACTCTTAGTTGCATTTGTAATTCTTATCAGTCAGGATAGCTAAATAATGCTGTATTAACAAATGATTCCCAAATCTCAGTGGCCTAAACAACAAAGTTTATTTCTTATTTCCACAGCATGTCTTTTATGGGTACTTGGTAGTTTTGCTGCACTCTTTCTCATTCCAGGAGCTATCTGATATCGTGGCCATCATCTGTAGTGCCATGTTAATGGCAGGTGTTGTGAACAGAAAAGGAAAGGCAGTTGAATGACAAAGTGGTTCCTAACACCTTGCTTTTATTTAATTTGCTTAAGGAAATTATGGTTATGTCTAACTGTAGAGGCAGGAAAGTGCTCTGAAAAAGAACTTTGAATATTGGTAGATACACTAATAATTTATACTTATTCAACTCAAAACTTGCCTCATTTTTTTTTACAGTATTTTTTTCCTCTGCTATCTGTTTAGACCTCTTTTCCTTCAGAGGCTTTGTCTTCCATCTGTTTCCTCCTTATTTTTCTAGCCCTTGATTTTATCAATTTTTCTCTTTTATGATTTTCTCTATATTGGCTACGTCCTTTAAAATAAAAATCTCTTATCTTAAACATTAAACGAAACAAAAGAATGCTATTGTTGACACTTCTTGTACCTTTAGCTATTCCTTCATTGTTTTTCTTTCCTTTCATATCCGATATTTTTTTTAATTTGATGGGTTTATTTCCTTAACATATATTAACCCTTTAATTCTACCCTTTCACACTCAAAGATATCACTAAAATCTTTCCCATAAAAGCCATCAGTGTTTCCTCATATACAAAAATCAATGATCTTTCTTAATTTTTTAATCCTGTTTAAGTTTTCTGCTTTTCTGTAATTGGTGACGGGTTGTTTCTTTTACTTCATTTATTTATTTGTTTGTTTGTTTGTTTATTATTTATTTATTTTCCATGACCCAGCAACCCTATCCCTTTTCCCCACCCCCCAGCAACCCTCAGTTTGTTTCCTGAGATTAAGAGTCTCGTATGGTTTGTCTTATTTCCCGGTCCCATCTTGTTTCATTTTTTTTCCCCTCTCCACCCCCCACAACTCCCTGCCTGCCTCTCAAATTCATCATATCAGAGAGATCATATGATAATTGTCTTTCTCTGATTGACTTATTTAGCTCAGCATAATCTCCTCCCCTTCCAACAACATGGATAGGGCAGTTTGTTTCATATGCTCATGTATGTTTCCTATTCAGTAGTTCCTCCTGTATGTCTATCTAATGGTCATTATCTCCAATGATCAATTTTTAAATTTTACCTTTACATTTATCTGTTCTTGGCTCTCCCATTTATTCTCAATCAACTAGTATCTAATCTGAATATCAGCAACTCCCCATTCTTCTTATATTTGGGCTATTATTTCTAAGTATCTGATTGATAACTCCAAGTGGACCGCTAGCATCTCACACTCAACATGCCAAAATATGAGTTTTTCCATCTACTTGTATTTATTTGATTTTTCTCCTGAAGTCAATATTTCAATGAATAGCATAAAAATAAATTATCCCAGCTTGAAAACCATAGAATCATGCTTGAATTATCCTTTCTCTTTTTTCATAAGTCCAGTTGAATATTCTGATGAAATGCTATTCTAATTATAATTATTCATTTTAGCTCCTTGTTAAATTTTTGTTTATAGTTTCTTTAAACAAAAGAGTCTACCTACCTTCTTTTCTCTCTATTCCAAAAATACTTCAAGACACTCAGTACTTTTTGTAGAAATAAGGCAACACTTCTTTATTCATGAGTATTAATGTTATGATTAATCTGGGGACTAATATGAGAACCCATCCCTTTGTCCATAATAACTAATTTAGTTTGGGATATTTGAGAACTTGGATCAAATTTATCCCAAACCTACAGAGTTTGAAGTGCAGTTTATATGCCTTTTTTCCTTCTGAATTGTTTGAGATTCAGTTGTTGACAATTCATTATTATGCTCTACATCCATAACATGTAATTCATAAAATCAAAAACATCCTCCTTCATAGAATCAATACAACTATCAAGATCAAGAAATCAGGGGCGCCTGGGTGACTCAGTTGGTTAAACGACTGCTTTCGGCTCAGGTCATGATCCCGGAGACCCCGGATCGAGTCCCACATCGGGCTCCCTGCTTGGCGGGAAGCTTGCTTCTCCCTCTTTCAGTTCCTCTGCTTGTGTTCCCTCTCTGGCTGTGTTTCTCTCTGTCAAAATATAAATAAAATCTTAAAAAAAAAAAAAAAGATCAAGAAATCAACATCAATGCATTAACACCATTCGCATTAATTTGCTATAGTTGTTAGATGAATTTCACACGTTTATTATGTAAGAGTTCTGGATATTGGAAAGCCAAATGGGTCTCACAGGGCCAAAATAAGGTATTGGTAAGGCTGCATTTCTTCTGGAGGCTCTAGAAGTGAATCTCTTTCCTTGATTTTTCTGACTATAGGGTTGGCCTACATTGCTTGACTCTTGGTTCCTTTCCTCCATTCTTGGAGACAGGAACAGAGCATCTTTTAATCTTTCTTTGACTCTGATTCTCATACATCCGTTTTCCAATTACATGCATTACAATTTAATACTTGTATGGGGCTACTTGAATAATCTGGGTTAATCTTTCATTTTGATACCCTTAATTTAATTACATCTGCAAAGTTCCTTTTACCATGCCAAATAACATAGTCATGAGTTCTGGGGATTTGATATGCACATCTTTAAGGGAACAGTTTCTAATCTTTAAATCCATCTTAACTTTTATCAGTTATCCTACCCAATAACACCCTTTAGAGCAATATATAAATAAATAAACAAACAAATAAATAAATAAATCTTGACTCATGCATTGCATTCAGTTGTTACATTTTAGTTTCTTTTCATCTGGGAGAGTTCCTCAGTCTTTCCTTAATCGTCATGTCCTTGACAGTTGTGAAGACTGAAACTAGTTATTTGAAATGTGTTCCTTAATTTGGCTTTGCCTATAAATCATTATGAGGACATTTTCATTTTGCATCCTATCAGATAAAAGTTTATTTTAATTGGTCACATTGCTGATAATATTCACTTTGATCACTTGGTTAAAGTGGGTCTGCTAGAGTTCTCTACTTCAGAGATACTCCTTTTTCTTTTGGTATTAATAAGCATTGTGTGTGGAGGCATTTTGGGACTATATAAATATTCAATTCTTCATCCAACTTTCAATTTATTAATGTCTTTATATCAGTAGGGATATAATGGTAGATAATTAATTACTATTTAATTTAATAGGTTACAATATGTTGCTGTAATTATTTTGAAGTTCACCTTGTCTCTGAGTTAGCCGTAGAAATGCCTTTAAAGGGTTAGGATTTTCATGACCCCGTTGTACTTTGAATACCTTTATGTTTTCTAGCTGTGCTGTCACATCAGTCATTTTCCCAACTGGCACTATTTTGCTTTATTAGCAAATGATAATTAGAAACCAATATCTGAATGTTAAGTGTGTTTATTGCTCTTAGGGTACATTTTTTTTAGAAACTCTCAGTGAACACTCACCTCTGTTAAAAATTATGGGTTGACATTGACCTATCATTTCAAGCTCAGTATCACATTTTAGTTATTTTAGGACTGAACTTTTAGAGAAGGACGAGGAGGGGGAAGAAAAAAGAGGAAGCTCAGGAATAATTTTACCTCACACTTAATGAGGTAAAATATAAGTACAAGAAAATTTCTCCATTTTAAGTTCAAGATAGCATTTTCTCCATCCTCAAATGTTCCTTCATCTTGTTGCAGTAATAGCCTCGCTTGACCTTTGGTCCCAGGTAATTAATAATCTGCTTTTTTTTCACTTTAGTTTTGCCTTATCAGAATTAGACTCAAGGATAATTCTACAGCATGTAGGCTATTGCATTTTACTTTTTCACTTAGTATATTTCAATTTAGATTCATCCATGTTGTTGTATGTATGAATAGTTCTATTAGTGAGGGATATTCCTCAACATGGATATATCACAATTTGTTTATGTATTCATCAGTTGTTGACCCTTTGAATGCTTCCCATGTTTTGTTTTTATGAATAATTCTGTTATAAACATTTGTATACAAGTCTTTGTGAGAACATATGTTCTCTCTCTTAGGCAATTAGTTAGAGGTATGATTTCTAGGGTATGTCATAAGTATATGCTTAAACTATAAGATGCTGGCAAATGTTTCAAGAGTGGTCATATTATTTTGATTTTGCCTACAATGTCTGAGAGTCCTGTTGCTTCTCATCCTCTCCAGCGCTTGGTAATGTTGGCCTCTTTAATTTTAATTAGTCTTATGAGTATGTAATTATATCTTATTATGATTTTTTCTTTGCATTTCCTGGATGTTAGTAATGTTAAACATCTTTCATGTGATTGTTGACTTTTTCGGTGTCTTCTTTTAGTAAAGTATCTTTTCAAATCTTTTGCCACTTATTAATTGGATTGTCTTATTGCTGACTCATAGGAGTTCTTAATGTATTCTGGACACACATGCCTTTCCAGGTGTGTTTTGCAGACATGTCTCCCAACCTATATTTTGTGTTTTGTTTCCATAACTGCATCTTTCAAAAAACATTTTTTTTGAATTTTGATGAAATCCAATTTATTGTTTCTTTATGTTTATTGTTTATGCTCCTTCCTTATGTCTTATTCAGAAAATTATTGCCTAATCTAATGTCATAAAAATTTTTCTTATTTTTTTTCAGACATTATATTGTTTCAGTTTTTACATTTAGAAAAGATTTATTTGGAGGTAATTTTTGTATATATAATGAGGTAAAATTTGAGGTTCATTTTTTTCCCCACATAGATATTCAGTTGTTCCAACTCCACTTATTAAAAAGACTATTCCTCCTCCCTTGAATTACTTTGGCAACTTGACCACATAAATGTAGGCCTAGTTCTAGACTTTCTATTTTATTACACTGACCTCCAGGTCTATCCTTTATCCCCTATCACTCTTTCTTGATTACCGATACAATATTATTGTATTGAAGAACTGTGTTCTTCTTTTCAATCCCTTTTGTTTTCCCATTCTACCTAAATATTGAAATAGGCTTGTCAATTTTCTGAAAAAAATGTTTTGTATTGCTTTTTTTTAAAACACTCATCTTCCTTTATTGATAGATCAATAGGTACATTTAGCCTGAGGAATTCACTTCTTTTTTTTTTTTTTATTGTTACTTAATTTTTTTTTCCAGTGTTCCAAGATTCATTCCCCATTCCCCACACCTATTGCTCCACACTTTAGGTGTCCCCAGTACCCACCACCAGGCTCTCCCATCCCTCTACCTCCCTCCCTCCAAGTCCCTCAATTTGTTTCTGTGTTCAAAGTCTCTGTTGTTTCATTTCCCTCCCTGGATTACCCTACTTCCCATTTACTTTCCTTCTCCCACTGTCCTCCAGGTTACCCCTCATGCACCGCAAGTAAGTGAATGTTTATGTTTTATTCAACCATGTATAGGTAATGAATCTAATATGATGTATTGTTGATACCTCATAATTATATAGAAGTTGAGAATCAAGTGAACATGGACAAGTATAGAGATATGGAGAGATATCATGTCCAGGTAACATCTTTTGAGACTCTGAATCAAATAGTTGTTTGATTTTCAGTTTTTTTTTAAATTTATTATTATTATTTTTTTATTGTTACTAAATTTTTTTTCCAGTGTTCCAAGATTCATTCCCCATTCCCCACACCCAGTGCTCCATGCTTTAGGTGTCCCCAGTACCCACCACCAGGCTCTCCTATCCCTCCACCCCCCTCCCTCCAAGTCCCTCAGTTTGTTTCTGTGTCCAAAGTCTCTGTTGTTTCGTTTCCCGCCCTAGATTACCTTAGTTCCCATTTACTTTCCTTCTCCCACTGTCCTCCAGTTTACCCCTCATGCACCTCAAGTAAGTAAAACCATGCGATATTGACTTTCTCTTCTTGGCTTATTTCACTCAGCATAATCTCTTCCAGTCCAGTCCATGTTGCTACACAGTTGGATATTCATCCTTTCTGATGGAGGCCTAGTATTCCATTGTATATATGTACCACGTCTTCTTTATCCATTCATCTGTTGATGGGCACCTTGGCTCTTTCCACAGTTTGGCGATTGTGGCCATTGCTGCGATGAACATTGGGGTACATATGGCCCTTCTTTTCACTACATCCGTTTCTTTGGGGTAAATGCCCAGTAGTGCAATTGCAGGGTCATAGGGTAGCTCTATCTTTAATTTTTTAAGGAATCTCCACACTGTTTTCCAAAGTGGCTGCACCAGTTTACATCCCACCAACAGTGTAAGAGGGTTCCCCTTTCTCCGCAGCCTCTCCAACACTTGTTGTTTTCTGTCTTGTTAATTTTGGCCATTCTGACTGGTGTAAGGTGGTATCCTAGAGTGGTTTTGATTTGAATTTCCCTGATAGCTAGTGACGCTGAACATTTTTTCATGTGTCTGTTGGCCGTTTGTATATCTTCTATGGAGAAGTGCCTCTTCATGTCTCTTGCCCATTTTTTGATGTGT